>VYZM01002735.1:89942-113508 GCA_013398915.1 Dromas ardeola
AGCAGCCATCGGCAGCGCCGGGCGCCCAGCCACCCGCCCGGCCCCTGGGTTGGGGAAGTCGCGGGGGGAGAGGGGGATTTCCCAGCCCCTGTGCGGGTCAGGGACACGGTCACTGAGGGCGAGTGCCCGGCCCGGGACGCGGTCACCGGCAAAACCTGCAGCCACCCCCCCGCCTCCCCCTCTGGCGCTGCCAGGATTGGGCCGGGATGGCGGCTCCGGCCGGCAGCTCCTCTAACCTCTTTGCCATAAATGTACTTCTGCATCCCCGGAGAGGGGGAATATTCTCGAACCATGGGGAAAAAAAAAAACAAAAAAAACAAGCAACCCCATGGTATGCGTACGTGTGTTCGTGCGGGGCCAGAGAGGAGGCGGGAGCGCTGCAGTCAGCCTGATGCCACCACGGCAGCTCGGCACCGTGGCATCCACTACCAGAGACGACAACAAGGATCATCTTGCACATCGGGTGCAGCAGTTGGATTTAGGAACGGTACATAACTCTGCTACCACTTTCCAGATTCCTCCTGCGCAAGTCCCTCTGTCTCAGCTCTTCCTTTGGCGTATAGAGATACTATATAACCCGTTCTGCTACTCTATCCTATCTATTTAAACTAAGTTCCTGGACAGGACGCCTGTGTTACGCTTGAGTCATCTACATACCAGGGCCCTGGCTTTGTTTGGCATCAACAAGGAAAGAGCGAATTAATAACTGAGCATCTTGGGCACAGATAAAGTGACAGTTTTGCTGTTTGCCTTGTCGCATTCGTGAAACATGATGACAGTTCTTTTTATTAATAAAAAAAACAAAACAAAACAAAACCCAAAAATGCTGAAAAAGATGAGGAAGTCTGCCATCCTGTGTATTCTTATGTGATGATGCTTAATATAAAGACATTAAAATATATTTTATAATTTTTATCTTTATAAAGATTTTTATTTCACTCTGTGTATTGCAGACCATAGAAAAATTTTTGCCTTTAGCAGTAATGTGACTCATCTCTGGTTTTCAGACAAATCCCTATTTCCTCTGCTCAGAAGGGATCATTTCCCCCAACTATTAAAACCCTTCAGAGTGCTATTAGGCTTATTTATTTAATTAATTATTTTATTTTTAAGGAAGACAGGGTTGTTTGCTTTTTAGCATTTCCTCTGGGAAATGATCCTCTCTCACTGTTTTGTTATTTTGAGCTTCTTAGCTCTAGCCCATACAGATGACATGAATGTCAGTCTCAGAGTTGCAGGTGTTCTTTTCTGCTGACATTTATAGAAGCATTTGTTGAGGTGTAGTAGATTTCTATTTTCCACCTCACTTCAAAGCATTTTCATCTTCAAAAGCAAGTTGCTTTTGAAAGGCTCATTTCTTGTTCTGAAATCCTTTTATATAGGATTTCAACCAGTTCCAAAGAGCTCTCTTCAGCAACCTCAGTCCCTAGCTACCTAGCTAGGTCACCATCACCTCTTATTTTCTCTTTCCTACAAATGAGTTTCACTGTTTGCTTGTTTTATGTTCATCTTTCATTCTCCCTGAATATTTAATCAGTTTTCAAATTCCACTTTCCTGTCTTCTGTTCTTGATGAAGCACTGCATCATTTGGCTTTTTGAGTTTCTTACACCTAGCTGAAGCTTGACTGAGCACTGCCTGGATTTTCCTCTGCCTGAGGTTCAGCCTTGAAAAGATCATCACGCACAACAAGCATCCTACCACTTCAGTAGGAGTCCAACCCATAATTCCTTCTTGTGCTTTAATTCCCATAGGCAGACATTTTAACAAATTGTAATCATTCATACTTCAGAGATAAACAGAGAGCTCATGTTTGTCGCGGCCATTAAGCTCCCCTGCTGGAATACAGTATGATTGCCAACAGGGTGGTATGATTGCCATCTTTAGACATCTGTTTTGGAGTCTCGTATGTTTGATGTATTGGTAAGTTAGCTCCTAACTGGTGAGTGATTTTTTTCCATGTAGTCAGTTATGATAAGTTCTGTTCCCTCACAGTGTTGACACCGCAGCCGGGACAGACGGAATATTTCTTCTGTTACCTCTGTGCCTGCACCTGCCACTCTGCCAAGTCCATCTTCCTCATAGTCCATGAGGTTTTTAATAAACTGGATCAATTCTGTCATGTACTAATAAGTATTTTCTTCCTGCCGACAATTTTGAGAGCACTGACTTCTACAGCTTTCATCAGGAGCTGTGATATGCACGAGGGGTCAGCGGTACTCTTTGTTGAAAGGCCACTTTTGTAAAAAGCCTAAATCTGTTTCCTTAAACAATTATTTTTACTAGGCTGATTGTCAGCTCTCTGTGCTTTATCTAGGCTTAGGACTGGGCAATTGCGTTAAGCCAGAGCATGCTGACAGGGCAGTTCCCTTGTTTTTTTACTATGCTAATCAGTTAGTCTGTATGGTGTGTTTATATAGTACTTACACAGCAAATGCACCAAGGTAAGGACTACCTTTTGTTCCAAATTTGTACAGATAATAATCTGTCTCTCAGCCTACAGCTATACTGTTTTATGCTAAGATCAATAATACATATTATTATTCTGGAATAAAAGAAAAGGCCTTGCTGTTTCACCAGAAATCATCTTGATTGATCTTAAGAGAGTAAGAAATGTATTTTCCAGAGTTAAAAGATGGAACCCTACAGCTACAAAGCCAAAATCTGTCGTTAAGAGCCATAAAAGACTAACACTGGACACTTATAAGACTCATCTGGAGAGGGTGCTGGGCCATCTTGTCTAGACTGTGCTTTTGCCAAGAAAGGTTGGACCAGATGATCCTTGAGGTCCCTTCCAACCTAGTATTCTATGATTTTATGATTCTGATCTTTGAAACAAATAAGAAGGACCATCTATCACTCTTTAAGAACATGCTTAAGCGTGAAACAACACAAAACCAAGTTTGCATCATGGTAGATATTAAATGACTGCATGATAAAAGAACATACCCTGAAGACCAAGATATTTACAGAGAGGAAGACAAGGCTAACTGTGCTCAGCTTTTCAACACCTAGGTTTTCGAGTTTGGCTTCTAGAGCGAAATCTTCAAGCCTGCTTTAGATACTACAGGTCTCTCTCTACAGTGTCTGAGAGACAAATTTATCTCAAGGAAAAGGATTGTCAAGTGCCAACAAATGGAGCAGGAAGGCATCAGAGAGTGTCAATAAAGGCTCTCTAGAGTTGAAGCAGCCATTTCTGCTTGGGATTCACAGTCTAGACACTTTTTCCTGTGCTTGGTGCCTGAACTATTTTCTTGTAGTTAATGCCTGAATTATTTCCAAGGCTGAAGAGAGATCACTCTTTTCTTTTAGAAAGACTTGGAAATGGAAGAAGCTCTTTTATACAGCAGCTACATTGTAATAGACCATTCAACCATGATACAGAAAACCTAAGCTTCTGACCCTTTCTCTGCCGGGCATACGTTTCTATAGCCCTCTGACTTTTCTAGCTTAACAAAAGCAAGGGGCACAGAGAGTCAGGAGGACCTACAGCTACAGAGACAGGAAAAGCAAAGCCAGAGAGAACTGGACAGAAGTAGCACTCTGTCTGTTTTGCACGAACTGGGCTCACACTTCCGAACTGGCAAGGGATGTGCATAGGGCTGGTGCAAGACTGCTCAGATTTACTAAGAAAACCATGGCCACTTGTTTTTCCTCCGTGAACCACTCAGTGGCTTTGTGTGGTAAGCTGGATGGGTCTCCAGTCTGGTAAGGTCAGAAGACGCGGCAAAGGGGGGTAACAGAAGCACCAGTGACTGGGAATCAGAAGGGCAAATGCTTTTCCTGGCAGGAAGCCTGGTTTACACATACATGAAATATAGCCTGAATTTCTTTGTGGGTCTAACCCAAGATCACACAAAAAACCTGCATCAGAGGAGAACCAAACCCTTAAGCACCAGTACAGTGCCTAAAGGAAGACTGCAGTGGTTTTGTGTCTGTTTTAGGCAAACCTTCTCTTAATTCAACAGAGAGACACTGGATAATACATGAGAACCAGAAAGTAACGCCAACCTGATTGCTCTAAGGAAAGGACCACATAGAGGGCAAAAAACAAAGGAAAAATTGAATTCCTTTCAGCCTTATTAGTCTAAAATGTGAACTGGAACCGAATCAGGGGATATTTAAAATATACATGCTATCTAACATAAAATATAAAGTGCCACATTCTTCCCTCTGAGACGCCAGGGAATTGTACTGTACTGCCAGGGAACTGTGTATTGAGTAATAGTGGAATTACTCAAGAGAGGAATTAGTCTTTTGGAAATGATTCACCAACTGCTGCCATTGTTTAGTATTTTCCTTGTCACAGGATACAAAGTAAGCATCTGTGGAACATAGGAAATATCCTGCAGTATTTCAGCATTAAAAATATCAGTGTTCTAAAGGATCTTGGCATTTCTGAGAGGAACTGACTGGAGCATAATTTTATTTCAACTGAAATCTCTATCATTTGTGAAGGATGAGCTGCTAAATAAAGGTGATTTCTTTTTTTCTGATTCAGAGCCAAACAAAGCACTTCTTACCCACTGTTATTAAAAAAAAAAAAAAAGCACTCCTATTTCAAATAGCACTTGTTTAGACTTTATACCCTATTATTTTCTATTTAATTTTCCTGCTTTTGATGTACTATTTAATACTTATTCCTTGCAACAAATGTATGTTGCTAGTGGGCATTCTCTGTGGGTCATGAGAAGAGTTCGGTCACCAGACAGCAGAATGGAGGCATGAGCATGTAAGTTGTTACAATGGCATTCATCTGTTAAGTTTTTTACACCATAGATCCAGTAAGGAATTCCCTTGAAATTCTCTCAGATGAAATAAGTGACAAAACCTGAATGGGGGTCAGGCTGCTGGAGTGCTCTGCCTGCTGCTTAACTTCCTTCTGCACAAACGCATCGTGCATCCCCAGACAGAATTTTCTTGGGTAGCTCTGTCTAGATGAGAGTATACTGGGTGCTTTTAAAACAGCATATATTTTTAAATCCTGGTACAGATAGGCAGAGCTGAATTTTAGTACATAATAACTAGGTACGATGAATAGTAACACACATGGAAGACTTTCTCTAAGTATCCAGCTGTATAAAACTCATCACAATATTGAAACTCCATCCCTTTTGCCTAGTTTCAAGTTCTGTCGTAAATCAGCATTCATTCATTAGAGTGTTTGCTAAACATTGTGCTTTTTGTCATAAACCTTGGCTCAAGTTTATATGTATGCCAGTAGATTTATATTTGTATAAATCTAATCTGGTTAAGACTGCTGTTGCTCTTTGTTTGAACACACAGATTCCAGCCTTTGTGCAGAGGTTTTACCAGAAATAGTTTGAAGCCAAGCTCCGAGAGAATCTCAGGGCCTGGCAGCCCCTTTGAAACAAGGGTTTAAAAAATGGTTTGCACAAAGTCCCAGGAACAGAAACTGTAATATTTCACCTCTTTTAACCATGTTGCTGGGATGGGGCTGAAACCAGAATCTTGGACCTAAACGTCCCAAACCTTGGAGAAGGTCAGATTCATTAAAAACCTGATATATCACTCCAAACCAAAATCTGACCACTAATAGCTGTTTTTGACAAAACGGTTCTCTCAAAAAATGCTGTTCTGTTGGACCTAAGACATTTTGCAAGAATGTTTTGATTTCAAGGAAATTTTAAAGGAGAAAGTGAGCGCAGTATTTCAGCAATGTCAAAAAGATTTGCTTTGATATTTTTTTCAAAGTACTTACATTTCATTATTTCATGATTCATTACGTTAGTACTTTATAACTTTTATACTATAATAGAGTTACAGTCACATATTCTGGCATTATCAAAATACTTAACTTAGGTAAAATGTTGACCTTAACACTGCTGTAATAAAGGGAAAAGACATGTACATATCTAAGAAAAACGAGATAAGGACGATTTCAACACAGGCCTGCAATTCAATTTATTCACATGGAACACAACGCAGGCACAGAGCTCCACGGACTTCAGCAGAGGTTATTAGGGCTGACGTTGCATGGGATTATGCTGAACATTTGATTGAATAAACTTACTGATTTTGCAAGGAGGACATAGGCAGGTTCATAACTCACATGGGAAACTGCAGGCGGCTTCTCCTTAGCTGGTAGTTGTCATCTTTCAACTCCTCTGTCAGAGATAATCTAAAACACAGATGATCTAAGCCAACATGTTTGACTTTAAGCGTAGCAGGGAAGTACTTTGCACAGTTAGCACTGGTCTCTTCCCGTGGCTGAGACAGGCTGGGTCTGTGCTAGCAGCAATCATTCCCTGCGTACTTCTGCATCATCATGGCAGCATCAAGGAGCGGTGCATTGCCACATCTGGGCTTCGGGGAGTATCTCTCCCTTCTCTCCTACAATCTGCTTGGGAAAGAGAATACACAGACAGGAGGCCCAACTGTCCCCTCTTGCCTAGCCTGTATTTAGATGAGGGATGTGTCCTTCCCTCTGATCATCCTGGCTTAACCACCACTGACAGAGCAGGAGAAGGGAGAAACTATCAAAGACAGGTACTACCCTTGGCTGGGACATTGCAACTACCATCACTGTTTCCCATAGCTGTTCAAACAGCATAAATGCCTGAACTTCAGCTTGACCCAGGACATCGACTGTCCTTCCCTCTCAGGGCAGAGAGGGGACCCCAAGACATTCAGCAGAGAAGCACAGGACAATAACAGCGCAGACACCAGATGACCCATGAACAAAGACAATGTGCAGTGCAGTTTTAGACAGGCTGATCTGACTACGGAATCAAAGCTGTGGCATTTTTAGTCCTTTTTGTGACTACTTTCCTGTACTCTACAGATCTTCTTTCTGGTCTTTACATATTCTGAGTACTAGAACCATGTATTGCTTATAAGCTAAATGTATTTCCAAATATCAATATATATGTCTTACTTTATATGGAGAAGGTGTCTGCTTTTCTTTATATTTGGCAAAAAAAGAGTTAATGCCTGGTGATGAATCCTTTGTGCTAGGAAGCTCTTGGATTGTGCCATTATCACTGCCAGCCCAGGTGGAAAACTTCAGGTACTGTTTCTGTTTATAACAAGAATCATTAAAAAGATCATTGTCTTCCTTTGTGGCAGGTATGTTTATATCTTTTTTACTGAAAGGTCTGCAAAGACATCCATGTTCTCACAGAAAACAGGCAAGTGCCTTTTTGTTTTCCAGGAAGAAATCTGAGGAGACCGATGAAAAGAATTACTAAATAACATGAAGTGCTGGTCTGATACTGGTCAGAGACTCCTTACTAACAGTAAAAGTCTCTTGATCCCTCCTTGCAGAGCACATGGAACAGTCGCTCACTGGTTTGCAGGTAAGACTCGTGTATTTCCTTCTTGCAAAATGTTTTGTGATTTAAAACTTCAGTATTAAATTATATATATGCATTTCCCATAGAGAGGTCAAAGTGAAATTATGGGGAAGCTGGCAGAAGACTGAAATTTAAGAGACAGAAGTTTTTAGTTTTTAAAGGAAATTGCCTAAAGCAGTAATTTATTTATTTCAATCTCTTTATATTTCATTAAATAAAAAGTTTCCCTGCAGCTATTCCTGCTTTTATAATTTATTTAGAAACAGAGAAGGGAGAAAGAATGACAAGTAATGAAAAGGAAAAAAGGCTGCTTGGTTGAAGCACACAGCAGCAGAACAGAATAAAAACATGAAGGTGCTGAGACAGACTAGCAACATGTCTATCGACAAACAGTGGCAAACAAGAAAGAGATTTAAAATATACATTGAGAACATACAGATCCGTACAAAACGTGACTGGTTACCCGAGCCCAGTTTTGGAAATACATAATTGAACATTATGCACAGTCAGTACTCACACTTACTGAGTTTGGCGACTGCCTCAATGGAAGTTAAGAATTTGTCACTATATTCAAAGCAGACTAAGACTTACTGAATGGTCTGAAAGATGTTTAAGATACTCAGGTGTGTTCACACCCAGTCTCACACTTTATCTTATTGCCTGGACAGAGCCCGACTGAAATAAAAAAATATTATATGGTATTTCAGGTCCATGTAACTGAAGGAGGTCACAGGGCTAGTGCTTTATTATTTTTTTTTTTCCTGGAAAGGAAGAAGTAAACATATTTGTTATTTACACATACATTTTGCAATGCATCAAATGTATAAAAACAGAGGATCCGAGAAAATGTAATCTTTATGCAACTACAAATACATATACTATTAAAGCTACCTATTATATCTAACTTCTTATTCATGCAAATAATCCTATTTATTTCAATGGACTAAAGACACGTTCAGCTTTACCCAATATAAATACTTGTGTTGTATCTGTTTAATCTTCTCATTCCATGCTTCCCCAAGTTATTCAGAATCTTCTAGATTTCTCTTCTTGGAGATATGGGAAGAATAGGAGCGAGGAAAGCAATCAGGAATCAACATTTTTGCATGCAAGTCTTACAGAACAAAATAGACCCAAAATTCATACTACATGGTGGAGGTAATGTCAAAATACAGGCATATCTGAAAATTCTAAGTGTGTCCCATATCAAGTGATGCCTTGGAATATTTGGAAAGCTGAAACAAAAATTTTAGAAAATTACACTTTCAATAGCACCTGTAGCAGTGGTAGATAAATGCCTAAAAACATCCCTGTGCAGTCCACTGAATGCAAACTAACAGTTGTATTGAAACATGTTTAAAGTTTTAAGTAGTGGTTTTCACACAGAGATGGAAATGAAAATAAAGCACAGCAAACTACCAAAACTATATAAAACAACACAAGTATCAAGAGGTGGTTTTCAGGACAGAGGCCCACTTTTGCTCTTTCTTACAATTTTATCCTAATTATAGCCAGTATTTCCACTGAATAAATAAATGCCTTGGTCTTGCTGTTGGATCAACAGCAGTAAACCTGCTCTGAGTTCTATTACCTTCTAAGGAGCTCTGTGAGAAACAAAATTATATGCATGTCATCTCACTTCCAAACTGGGAGCCTTGTTTTGCAAAATAAACACCAGCTATAATGACTAAAGAATTAAAATGAGTTTTAGTCTTCCTCCTCTCCCCAGGTCACTGATCTATACTTCATGTAGGACTGGGGAAACTCCTTGATTCTAATCTTAAGGAAAAAAATGCCGTCTAAAATATTTCTGTATATTCAACACAATTTTTATTGCACACAACTGTATTTCTACCAAATTCTCTCAACCTCACTGTGTAGTCCATTACATTTAAATGTACTCATATATTGTAGTATTTTAAAGCCTTTCTGTATGGAAGGCATACAGAAGTGGGAATCAGGGATCACACTGGGTCCTTTTAAGACAGAAAACACTTGGGAGTTTCAGGTTTCAGACCAGGTGTTTGAAAAACTGCGTCCCTATATGCCAACTATACTTTCTTTCTTGCACTCTCGCAGGCCTTCTCCAAGCTTAAACATAAGCAGAAGGACCCATACAGACCGTTCAATATTCTTAAACTCATGGAAGATTAGAGGCAGGACTTTGATGACCTAGTCCAGAGGTGAATGTAGGTCACAGCTTTCTCCAGTCATATTCATCTATTCCTAGATCTTCGCAAATAAAATCATATTGTTTTTGCAACCAAAATAGAGTAGGGAAGAGGAACAAATTTCCACCTCTGGCTGGCTGACAGAATTGGATAGTTTGGTTTGTTAGTAAAGAAGGAAGCTATATTTTCAGGCACCAGGTAATTCAAAAAGTGTTACGAAACTAAACTGAGCTGTTTCTTCTGTGTTGAGTGTAATAATGTGCCTGAAGAAAGTGGCAGACCTACCTGCTCTCAAGTGACTGTACTGCATGCTTTCAGGGTTGAGGTGAAACAATATGCTGAGATTACCATTATTTATCACATATTAAGGCTGCCTGCCTAGTTTGGTCTTAGAAGGACAAGAAACACAAATTTGGGACCACAGAAACAAGTTCTCTGAACGACTAAATGCAACCCGGGCCTGTTGTCTCTCAAAAACTGTCTCCAAATATTGAGTTAGAGAACAACAATAGTAACTGTTATAACTGTAAGTAGCTCATAAAATGGCTGCTTCCTTCCAGCAGCTGCCCAAACAGCACCATGGGAATTGTTTGGAAAAAACATCCCCTGGCTCATGTCCCTGGCAGAATTGGCAGCATCCTCACTACTCAAGAGATTGTCTCTTAAAATGCTGGTTCAAACTTTAGTGCATCCGTGGGGAAGGCGGCGTGCTGACTGAGCACTCAGAAAGTGCTGACTTCCATCGTTACATTGACGAGATGGTTCTGCTGGTGGCAATAGCAGAAGTGCTGTTGGTCCTGGGTTTGGCTGTGGAGTCAGACTCTCTCTGCTCACCCACTACCTTTTACAAGAACTGCTGGATCCGACGCTTCCCAGGTCTTCAGGTTGACCTGCAGGAATCGCAGAAGAGGGGAGCCCAGGTGCTGAAGATTTATGCCGAAGTCTCACCTCAACAGTGCAGCAGAACCTGCTGCCTTCTGAGGAACGGTGAGTGTTTATTATCAAGATCGTGGCATACATTAAAATTTGCATCATGACGTATGAGGAAAAACATTTTGGGTAATTTGTAAATAAACATTCCTTTATTTGCAGAAGAAATAATGCAAAAACCTGGGATATATGTATATTTTGAGGCAGGAAAGCAGAGGCACATTGTAACCGTTCCCCCATTTACAGTCCCACAGAAAGGAACTTGATAATCCAAATTTTTTAGAAGACTACACTAGAAACATATGAAAATCTTAGGGTCTGCTTTGAAGTTTTAGATGTCTGCCATCAGGTTTGTAGGCAATTCTAACATTAAAACAATAACTCTTCAGTATCAATCATGATCTAATCCCATGGAGAAAAATCAGTGACGCTGATTTCAACAGGACTCCTCTTCATGGACTACGGTACTAGACTAAGACATGGTGAGGGGAAAAGGTGAGGGAACACAGAATTTAGCCTTCTCAGAGATACAAGAATATTAATTTTCTTGGAGAGAGCTCTCTCTTGTTCTGTGCTTACACCATGTTTCTGGTACAACCAAGGTATAACATTAACGTGAGCAATAGTTATAGTAATAAGTAGCAGTTATTCATCTGGCAACACCTTTTCCCTAGCCTTGTAAAATCAGACTTGGAATAAAAATAAGAAAAATCATTGCTTGTCTTAAGCCCAAGACTACATGAAGTGTGTACCAGTGGTGCCTAAATTTGACTGCAAAACTCACAAGACTTGAAAGGTTTTTGGATATGGAGCATGAAAGTGAGCTACGAGTTACTAAAAACAGTCAATATAAATTTTGATGAAATTTTGAATTATGAGAAAAAATATGACCTTGACAACCTGACACTGAGATAACTAACGTAACTGCCAGCAGCATTCCTAGTAGGAGTCAACTTCTTTCTTAAACATAAAATACAGAGTCGTTGGATGGCATTTCAAAGATACCCTTTAAATTAGCTTGCGGTTTCCATATAATCCCAGAGAGACAGATGTAGTCACTAACAAATACTATTGCTAATGAATATCCTAATTAAGATTTCAAGAAGTGTTGATAAATTTGATTTGCTGGATTCTCAGTAACAGCACAGTTACTGAAAGCTAATCTTATAAGATAAAAAGAAATTTTGAAATAATTTAAAAGCAAGCAATAAAATATGTTGCTTGTAACTCCTCAAACCAATTGCAAAATACGTTATAGCATGCTTTTAAAGGACTCTTCGTGACCAAAGAACTATCCTTCCTTACCAAACAATAGGTTTGTTACTTATTTTTCTTTACCAATTTTATGCAACAAAATCCATCACAGATCCCAGAGAGAATATATCCACAGAAGCCAAGTTCTTCAGATGAGTTTTTTCCTATTTAATGATGTTTTCATGAAGCATGCAAAGTAATCATTAAAATAAAAAAACATTTATAATTATGTTGTGCTAAAAATCAGAATCTCTAATGACAACTAAACGTTGCACAAAATTGGAATATTGGAAAGGTTTCAAAGATTTCACTCCTCCCTTCAAACAAATACATGTATTTTCAGGCGTTTTGTTTATTCTTAAATAAGATAGTCTCTATATCAGAAACCTGCATAGTTTTCATGTATCACACTAAAAAACAAACATAAAGTACACTATTAGCACAAAACATCCATTCTTTGATGAAATCCAGAACATCGTATACCTGGGTCTGAAGGCAAGGGTACGCACTGCTACAACATGTGATGCAAGTGAAGAACAGCTTTCTGTTGGAAGAAAAATTGTCAACGTGAGCAAATATCTGAAAATTGTGATTTTTCAAACAATGACTTCAATAATACCACATTGTTGGTGTTCGCAGAGTGTTTAAGAATCCTTGAACAAAAGATATCACAGAAAAGCAAGTACTACATAGATATTTCATAGAAATATTCAAAGGGCTTTGTCTTGTAAACTGTTAACTTATGCTAGAAGTGATGCAAAATGTTTACTGATGCCTAGAACTGTTTCTATATTCAGAATTATTTTCTTTAAAATAGTCATTGGATTTTAAATTCCTTTATCTGTAGGAGCCGATGTTTTTTATACATTGCCTCTAGAAATGCTTGTAGTCCTCAGTAAATATATCAAAATAGTTATGCACTGGCTAAAGATGCTTCTCTAACGCTGCATAATGTTTCTAATCTTTTAAAGAAAAATGTAAACCAATCGGTATATAATAAAGCCAGGGCTTCACATAATCCCTGTAAGGTTATGATTCTGTCTTTCACAAGTTACGTTCTTCTATTGTTCTGATAATCAAAACCTTCTTTGTACCAGTCTTACGTTCATAAATATCTACTCTAAGCTCAAGTTCCTATGACATAGAACTGGAAACTGATGAAGCCTAACTAGAGGTAGATATAGGACATGGAAATTATATCCGTGAAAGAAAAAATGCTGATTAACATCTTTGATTTAGCTTTGATGACAAATTGTTATCTACCTTGCTATCATTAGAGTTTAGGATCACAGTTTTACTTGTAAATATTACTGGTTTTGTTTCATCTGGGCAGGCAACCTTGATGTTTATGTGTAAGTGGCTAAAAAAAACAAGACAATACAAATTCTGTAATGGCACTTCTGCCATGATTTTTTTCTTTCATAGAGCTGCTGAATTTGTATTGTTCAGACAGAGTGTATTTTCATTGCAAAATCTTATTTAATTAATCATATACATCTTTTGAAAATAATGCTTCTCTTTTAGGGCAGATGAGTTCATTATGGTGGAAAAAAACATTTTCAGAGTGTGTTTTTCCTGTGTTAAATCTATGATGCAGTATTGAGGCTACCAGATGGAAAAATACAAATAATACAGAAAAGATAGTAAGCACAGGTTTAGTGTATTTTCTTCCTTTTGTCATTTATAGATAGGTTAAGGATTTATTTCTTTTTTTTAGATAGTTTAGAATTTTGGGGTTTTTTTAGTTACACATAAAATGGAAAGAGCCGCATGACTTTTTCTGTTGTTCATTGCAGAAGTATTACAAATGATTTTCATTACTCATAAATTTTCATTACTTATAAATGTGAGAAAAATGTTTGGAATAAATACCTAAGTAAATAGAATACATTTATAAAGCTAGGTAGTTTCCTAACAATTTATGTAAAAGAAAGCTTTTTCATAAGGGTGTTATATGAATATACTGTAACTAAAATGCTTTTCCAGTATTTTAAAGAAAAATAAAGTAAAAATTACAGAATTATTTTAGAATTGTTTGCCTGAAGCAACTCTTCAGCCCTACTAATTCACATGTTCTAGACAGTTACATTAACAAATACAGATCTTATCTTAAAAGCTTATTTCAGACACAAATTGTCCAATTTAGAGTCAGAAGGTATGCCAAAATTTTCTGAAGTGCAAAGCTTGAGAGTCAGAATCAATATCAGAAACATTCTCCTTAGCTGTTTTAATAATCTACAGTATTTTCTGCTATTGAGTGTGTCCCCTGCCCTGCCAACACTTTTTTTAATTGCAGGTAGCCATTCAGGTTACTAGTTCAGGTATGGAGGTTACATTCAAGGCAAGTAAAATAAAATACCCCCCCCCAAAACTTCATACAAGTGAAACAAAATCTAGCATTAATCCTGCTCCAAACACATTGATATAAAATAAAATTAACTTTTTACTTGCTATTTTGACTTGAGATTTTGATGTCCTGTGAGACTCTGAAAGAAGAATCTTAGTGTGACTCTAATCATAAATATTGTAGTATATATTTTCAATCTAAATCTTAACTCACTAGTATTTGGGCATCTATATACTTTTGAAAATTGGTTTCAGTGACAAATTGTTCAGGCATTTTTTCATTATTACTTTTGCCCTGATTTCCAATGTGGGAAAATAGAACTAAAACTCCAAACATAAATAAAGAATTGTCTGAATTACTCTATCCACAGAAATTCAATAGCCCAAAAGCAAACAAGAAAAACAATCAGGAACTGGCAGCAGGGCAGGATGTCACTTACTTATTGTAGTTCAGGGTGCTTTTTTTAATAATCTGGATGAAACGAAAGGTTGCAGTCCAGTTTTAAGTAGACAGGTATATTACACAAGAGCAAACACCTCAAAGTTGTCTTCCTTGATAACTTTACTTTTAGAAATGGTCCACTCAGTGCAGCTGAAATGTGAAGGAAGGCAGCTGTTAGGAAGACTACAATCTAAAGCATATGATTTAATTTTATCAGGGGCACACTTCGAATTCAGATGGCTAATCTATTCCTTCTTCTTGAAAGAAGCATGTAGTTATAAGTAGTTCTACTTTACTGACTGGGTGGTTAATTAGTTTGCATGGTAATTAGAGAACCACAGATTTAAAGTAGTATGGAGCTGCCCAGTATTAATGATCTTCTGATGTTAAATAATGTAATAACATGCACAATGCAATGTTCTTTATGCTGATAAGCTCAACTTTATTCTTTTTGTGTTACAGTTTCCTGCAATCTGGCAGTGTTCTACCACGGAGCTATTAATGAGAATATGAATTGCCTGCATGTGTCTTGCCCAGCATTGGAAAGTTGCATACTAAAGGCTAGAATCAATGTCATTTTGTACAACATCACAACAGGTAACCAAGCATTTAATTTATAAAGGCTGAAAACATAGCAACTATAGGAAATGTTAAAATTATACTAGGTCATTTACTGTGCTAAAAGGTCTTCTGAAGTAACATGCAATGCTAAAAAAGGGTAAGACTTTTTTCCTTTTTCATTAATGCACCTACTTCTGAGAATACACACACACACACCCCCCGGCCGGGACTCCACTACTCCCCAGTAGGCTAGATCCCTCTCTTTCCTCGCCTTTGGTTCCTGCCCTAAGCATCCCATAGTAAATCCTGTGCAATCCCAAAATGCACTTCCCTTGCACCCCATAAGGTGTCCCATAATCCTAGGCAGTGACACTCGCAGTCCAGAAGGTGTTGATGGGCATTATTTGGGCTCCCTGAAGTACCATTGTCTCCGTGTGCTCCTTTTGTGGGTGTGCAGATGAGCTTCTATCGCATAAACTAACATTGTCTATGATTTAACAGGGATTGATCCAGATCTTCTTATTTTTGAAAAACTGACATCCAAAGAAACAAATACTCATTCCTCACTGAATAAATATGAAAGGCAAAATAGCACAAAGGTCACCGAGTGGGAAAGATGCCAGCATCACAATGCCACATCAAGTTCTCTTCTGCTCCATGCTCTATCTTCTACCACTAGCCACGGCTTAACAGCAAACACTTATACTTCCAGTACAAGCCTGATGGTCAACAAACCTGAAATTACCAACTATTCCAGGGAAGAAATTTTTCCACTGGATGATCATTTTGTTAAGAGGACAAGCACAACTTCAGTACGCACTAAGTCAATCACCAGCTCAGACACAAAGACTCTGCCCTCAACTTTGATATCCAAGTCTGCCGAGGTAGTATCCCACATGCCCACTCCTCCTCGCCTGAACAGCAGTAAACAACACTTAAACGAAACCAAAGGCTACAGTGGTAGGAATTATACTTCGGATAACGAGGCACCTGCTTGGGAAGCTGCAGCTTTAGGTGTCTGGTTGATTCCTGTTGTTCTTTGCTCTTCACTCATCTTCCTTTGCTGTTGTACTGTTGCTTTCACAGCAGGGCGTTGCAGAAATAGGACAGGTCAATATAAGCCCATAAGGAGAAGAACAATGTCGAGACAATTCATAAAATATACTACTGTCAAAAGTAATTTGTAAAATACTGTCACCATTCTTGTTTTGTAACAAACAGCTTTTTAAAAAATGAATTGTATGTACCTGATTATTTCTTTTACAGAATCAAAGATAATTTTTTCACTGATGGTTTCAGAATATTTAGATTGTAATTTAATTCTTGATAGATGAAACACAATTTCCCTGTCTCTTTGGGTAAGAGGTACGCACTTATAGCTCCCACTGCATGCTTAGAGGTGTCAGAACATATTTTGGTTCATAATCTGAGGTAGACTAATGCCTAACAAACAGCATATACTTTCCCTAACTTAAGAAAGCAGATTCACTGCAGCAGTATGTATTCTTTCCCCTGACTTTGAACTAACCTCAGAAAAGTAAGTGTAAGTGCAATCAATAAAACTTACTGAAGCTTTATAGTATCATAAAATCTTTTACCTCTAATCATCCTTTGTCTCAGATCTAGTTGTTCCTATAAAAACTGTCCATTTCTCTCCAACTACGTTCCAGATTGACCTTTTTTCCCCATTTATCCCGAATATTGAGACAAAACAATTTAGCCAGCGCTCTTTACTTCTTCAAAGAAAAAACACCAAAACCAACCCAAGTTCCCAAACCCACTGAATTCCATTAACTCATACTCAAACATCTGATAATTCAATCTTTATGCTTTACCTTCCCCCCACTTCTCACTTCACTCTTCTGATGACAATCACTTCAAATGTTTTTCAAGCCCCTCCAGTGGCACCTTCAGAATTCAACTCTTTGGTAAACTTACGTGCTCTGCAATGCATTAACCATTTGGTTACTGGCTAAGGAAAGCACAAATGTGGCTAACATTTGTTCATGCCTTGCAATTAGCATCGGTGTTGTCCACCTTGACTTGCTTTGTCTTGCCTACTCACATTCATCCTTTAAGTCATTAGCTTTTTAAAATAGGAATAGTCATTCAATGTATGTTGCACAGGGATAGACAAAATGTTTTGAAAGCTCTAGAAGTTAGCTTTATAATAAAAAAGGCTTTTTTTTTGTTTCCTCATCCTGTATACTCTATTCATAAAAGTGCTCCTCCTGCACATAAATCAAGTGACTAGATCAACAAGGTAGCAAGGTATTTCCTTGCCTTACCTTACTCAGGAATTTTGCTTAGCAAAGCAAACATTTTCAACAGTAACCAGGATTGTTCTTCTTCTTTTAAACTTGTTGAAGCCTCAGAATTTCTCACTTTCTTCGCTTGCTGTAAGAAGTTTCTATTTCCCAAACAAGTGTAAATGTTATAAAAGGAAACAATAAAAAATAAAACTGATTGTCACCTGTCTATGTGGCAGAAAATTATTTTAAAACTAGTAAGATCCATGCAATGTTCAAAGACTACAGTGATGAGGTTGTAAGGCCACATGAATACGTAATTACAGTTGAGGAGGTTGGTTTCAGAGAAAAAGACCTCTTTAAAATTATATTTTAACCCACATTAATCAGGACTGTAGTTTAGAGAACTGAAATTTAAAAAAAAAAGTTTGTTTATACTATTTGATTGACCTTGTATGGTAATTTATATGTAATAGAAGAGAGACTGACACAGCATAAGAACATTTTAGAAGAGTGGGGTGATTTAATCAGCTGAAATAACACAGAAGAAATTCCTTCTGTTTTAGCTAGAAAAATTAGAATTAGGTATGGTTTGTTTGGAAGGATAGTGCTATGTTTATATGTAAAGTGATACAAACTCTAGATCACTGCATGATATACTTTTGCAATTGCAAAAAAATTGCATTTTTCTAATTCATCATGTGACTGAATCTAGCATAGTTTAACTATCACTAAAAATTTCAACTAAGAATTATAAGACCCCAAGGGCTCCTCTGAGTTAGAGGAAGTTGACATGTTTTCTTTTCCAGGTTTTTAAGATCAAAAGGAAAGGAACTAGGAAAAAGGAACCAAGATATATTGTATCAAAGGATGAATGCAGCGATATTGTAAATAAAGAACGTATTTCTCATGTGCTCATCATCTTAGGGTAATCTTCATGGATCTGACCTCGAAATGGGAAAGTCTCAGGTCTGATTCATTTCATTTGGAAACAAAGGCTTCAGAGGAGGAACTCAGTTTCTCAACCTGTAGGTTACTGTGATGTGCTTTATATCCTTTCACCACAACTTGCACTGGAAATGGTGATGTGCACTGAGACCATCAGTATGACCTTTTTTAGACTAGGAGCTGCAGACCAAGTGGTTCAGGATTCTCTTTGTACAGTTCTCTAGCAACCGAATTCTGAAGGAAATGTTCATGGCTCAGTGAAACACCTTTTCGTTAAAGACACAAGCAGGCATAACCGATTCCCATCTACAAGGTCTCAACCAGAAAATTGAAAGTTTGCAAACTTCACGTTTTGATCTCTACCACTGGTAACGTTCAGATGCTTCACACATCATGACAAGCTGATCAAATATATTAAATAAACAAACTGATCAACCATATGCTCCAAGTCAAGTTGTCATACTTTTCATCTCACTTAATACTGATGACAAGCACATTTTGCCACAGGATTCTCCCACAACACACTTCAGCCAGCATTGTCACACCAATTTGCAATGAAAGCGCTTTTTAAATTATTTTTTCTCCCCATAGTTTTTAAAATCATGTAACCAAGGAAAACACATTTTAAAACCAACTTGCATCTAAAATGTAAAGATACCTCAAAAGCAGATCTAAAATCCAGCTAGTTACCTTTCTGCTTGTCTATTCGCTACTAGATGAATAAACATCCAATATAATGCAATAATATATAAATGTCTTATGAAATTCTATCTTTGTTTGAAATGGTCGAAACAATAAAAATGGTGAAGCGTATGTTCGCTGCCAAAGAAGGGCTCAGTAAAAACTGCACTTTGAAGAACTTTGCATTTTTGTATGAATAGGAGTTAAAAAGTCTAAACCTAGACTCAGAAAAATACTTTTTTTCTGCACTAGATCTGCACTCTGTGATGCCTTTCTTGAAGCTGAATGGAGCCATTAAAATTCTGTTTGTTCATATTTGTTCATATTATAGTCTCAACAGCTCCCAAAGAGAAGATGCTACCTGAGAAATTAAGGCATTTCAAACTGCACAAACGTTATTTTCAAGACCTTGCAGCATTGAATTCCAAATATAATTTATCCTGAAAATATGGGAACTTACTAAAATCATTATTGCATGCAATTTTTAGGATACGGAATTCACATGCAGGCAGCTTAGTCCAATTCAGTTAGAAAAATTATGTTCTGTTTCCCTGAAAATTCCCTCATAGTTTCAGCTGTTTCATTTTTCTTAGCCTAGAGTTTTGCCAAGCATTGCTGAATATTAGCTATCTTCATTTACAGAGACATATGCATTTTGTGTTATATTTAGTTATTTCATCTTTTGGATTTTTTTTAATTTGAATATAAATATTTTTTTCCATTTTCCAGATTTTAAAAAAAAGACAGTGCAGAACACCTCTTTCTCCCTGCTTCAAACAGAAAGATTTGCAGAACTGTTTAACAGTTTGAGGCAGTAGTATTGTAACACAGTACCCTTTACCCATGAATTTATCGTACTGAGAAGAATGCATTTCTGATTCAACTCATTATTTAATCATGCATTTAAATAGGGGAAGCTGCTTAAATCCATAATATATATTTATAATGTATTGCTGAACTTGAAGCCACATACGCAAGGTCATTGCATGTCTAAGGCAACATAGTTCTTGCAGTACTGGTGTCTTGCAGTAACCACATGATAATGCATAACAGTCAAGACAGGAAACATCAGAAGCAAAAGAGAACACGCGACATCCCTTCTCTCTTCTTCTTGTACAATTAAGATATTGCTGTGTTCAGATAAATATTATGCAATTTAATTGAAAACTGAGACAGGTTCTAACATATTGCAATACCTTTATTATATGAGACTTGCACTATTTTCATTTCCCAAAACCTTAGTATCTATTCTTATCCCGACTCTTCCTATTGATGCTGGGCTGCTACCTAAATGGCCCATCAAACATCTGCTAACAGTCTGGAGTGCTGCGAAGTCAATAGTGCTATACTTCTTCCAGCCTGTTTAACCCTTCCTTTGCTATAAATGATCCTCCATAGCAGACTGAATCAAGTAAAAAGAAGAAAAGCTAGTTGTAAGGGATGGATGCTACTAGCAGAATAGATTTTTTAAAAAATAAGCTACTGAAAAAGTGAGAACTTGCTATTCTTACATCAGAGATGATGTATACCTACAAATGAAAAGACTAGCAAAGAAATCCTTTCACTGGACACGATACAATCCAACATGCTCAAAACACAAATCTCTGCAAGAAGGCATTAGTTTTAATAGAAATAAGTCATAGGCAATATACTATTTATTTTAAAACAGGTGTTTTTTCACCTCCTTTTCCTCTCAGAAAAGTAACTTCTATCCGACCTATCAGTTGTGTGATCTGCAGCAAGTCACAGTCATCCTTGGTGTCCATGGTTTCATCTTCAGACTAGTGACTGTACAGTGCACTTAATAGCACCTTGATGCTCCTCTGATACTCACCCTTAACATTATGTTGTGCAGAAATCTATAATGGAACTAGGACCCCAATACTCACAAGAAAAAGCAAATGAGACAGAAGTGAAAATTTCTGTCCCTCAAGCACAAATGCTTCCAGGGCAGGATTAGAATATGTAAGATCACCTTCTGTGGAGTATTCTTGATTTGCTGGCATATAGAGAAGAAAATAGGCAGGAAAAGGGTTATAGAGAGCACAGTAGCAGAACTATTTTATTAAAGACTAGGAGAGTGACAAGAAAATAAATACATACATTTTAAGTATGAGGGAAACCAAGAAATGGGTAGAAGGATGGTTTGTCCAGACAGCACATCCCTTTTTAGGCAACCATCATTTTACCCTTTACTTGTGCTTGTAGAATGCTATGCCTGAAAACAGGGCAAAAAGTGTCAACTCCAGTCAGAAGTATAAATTGGTTCTCTGAGGACTATGAGATTATCTGTAGGGATTTACCAACTCTTCACACACAGCCAGTCACATTCAAGTTTTAGGGCTTGGTGAAGTTACAAGTAGTTGTAACACCTACTCTCCTTGCCAAAGACTGAATTATGTCTCTGTACAGGCCTTCTTGTCTAATCTGAGCAAGAGATTATGCTTAGCATCCGATAACCCTTCTTTAAAGGGCCAAAGTGCGATAGAACAGACAAACAACCTCAAGAAACTATTTAGTGACACGGAACGTTTCAATTCACAACTCTTGGCACACTGTTTACTAAAGACATCTTATGCCAGTGAGTACAGCAGTTTCTAGATGCAAAAAATTAGCCAGAATACTGACAAAGCAAGTTCTTTTCCAGTTTGACCAAACGCTAGATCTCAACCTTTCTTTGGAATGTTTATATGGGAGATAAAAGAAAAGTTAGTCTCCTCAACAGCACCAGTGAAACTATGCATCACAACTATTCCAGATGGCCAAGAACTTAATTTGTGTGAGTTTTTTTCCATTGGAGACAGCTTATTTTTCCTTGCCGTAAGGAACTTAGTTTTCCAGTTTGCGGGGGCAAGTGTTTGGATTTGAAATGAGACATCTGCTACTTGGAGGTTAGAGCAGTGACCGCAAAGAAGCACATATAGTAGCCTTCCTGCTCAAGTTTCAAACTGTGATGGACAGGGTTGCCTGAGGTCGAGGCTGTCATGAACTAGCTCCATGTTCCTCTTGGCCAGTAAACACCAGTAAAAGAATTACCTATGGAGACAGCCAATGCCTCTAGATATTATGTGTGGGTTTTTGCTCCTCCTTCCTTCTGAATTAATGCACCCGGGGGGCCTAGCCTGTTTCTGGATTTCAGTGTTACCTATCTACATTTCTATTTAAAATTAATACGAGCACTTCCATGTAAGAGAAGAATGTGCATACACACAGGTACGTATAGAGAAATACACGTTAGAGACATGCATTTACATTAATGTAATGTACATGATACATTAGTAAGTGACCATTCCTAAGGATGCACTTATTACTGTGCTGTAGAGTTGCTTAATCTGTAAGTCTATTACTCTTTAACTCTTCACAGTTTTTAAACTTCAGTGCAGGTTTCCAGTGAGATGATCTGCAAGAGTATTATATAGGAAAATAAAGATGTGCAGTTTAGTTCATAAAAACATGTGCTACATTATAATCATCAAGGCTGGGAAGGCTCCCATTGGAGTGTTCTAGGTATTCTACACAATCGCAGAGAAATACTGCCACCCTCAAACACAAACAGTTTGGAAGGAGCCGCAGAAAAACAGAAACATCCAAGATGACAAAGAGCTCAAAATATAATCCAGGCTACATTTGATTCATTTGATTGATAATCCAGGCTGCATTACACAAATCCTGTACTGTAACATATAAACCATTAGTAAAAATTTTACTTTGATTCTAGCAGCTTGATTGGGCACTTACAGGATTATAAAGCTTTGAATTTTGCTCCTATGTTTCTTAGCAAGGAGAGGAAGTGAAGACAACATTGAAAACCAAGGTTGGAGGTCAATCTTGCAGATTCCTAAGGCCAGCTGGCCAAGTGTTGTATAGCCATAGGGTCATTAAGCCAGGTAATACTGGAAAACTGGTATCTTTCATTAATTTCTGATGGTAAGTGTTGGATGTGGATAGGGACCGCAGTGAACTAGTCCCAACATTGTTCTTGTCCAGCAGGTATAATCTATTGTTGGTAGAGACACTTGCATGTCCTGGTACTCAGGAAAGAGCCACCTTTTATCCTGACTGTACTTCTTGAAACATCTATAGGATGTATATAAGGTAGGCTTGAACACTTCAGAGGGAACTCTGTGCCTTTTAGGTTTTCCATGCATTAGCTGTGAAATGCTAGTAAAATGAAAAAAAATCTGTTGTTCTTTCTACCAGCCATTATTATTAGTAAAGTCAAATTGTTATTTTAACTACAACTTTCATGCAGAGTTCTGCTTAGGTCCATTTAAAGTCTATGAAGACCAAAGGAAAACTGAATTGTCCACTATTGCAGAGAGAATTTTATCAGGTACCTCATATGCCTTGTAAGGACAACTTTATGCAGGAAAGCAAGCTTACGGGCTTTTAGGCTTCTTAAAACATTTAAGGGCATTACTCATGATGGTCTTGTACAAGACATGTCACTGCAAAACAGAAGTTAGTTACATATGCTTGCTAGTACACCAGTCCTTATGCAAGCACTGACAAAGCTACTTAAGGAAACAAATTTCTCTTGTGTACATACAAGAACCAAACCCTCTTTGGAATAAAGCCAGGCACAACTCAACCATCCATACCATTCTCTGAGTCAAACTGCAGTTACTTCCTCAGCAATTTTGGTTTCATGGCTGTTCAAAAAAGATTA
>VYZM01002735.1:127449-144326 GCA_013398915.1 Dromas ardeola
TAAAATTGCTTCTTTCTTTCAATTCCTTCACTTTTTCTTATTTCTCCATGCTTTCAAAAAAGGGAGCTCTCTTACACATGTGATTATAAAAACCACCTGAACTTCTCGGAAGCTTTTCTACACCAGGTTCAATCCTCTAACATATCTTCCAAGCCTTTCACAATTTCGCTAGCCTGTCTTCTTGCATCATCCGTTGAGTGCTAGCAAGTTAGAGGAGACAAAAATGCCAGCTTCAGTGCATTAACCCATCAATATGCTTCCCTCACTTTGGCTGTGGTACCTCTCAGAAACCAGTCTGCCAAATTTGATTTGGATAACTTTTTATTCATTTATTTAAATGCAAACAAGTTCTCTTCCCCACATCACAATCCAAGAAAAAAAATATTCTTAAAAATATACTTGAAGCCTTGAGGCAGAGCAATACCTGTAACACTTGCTGGTAATCTTACCCTCTTTCCTCTCTGTTTTATCTGCCCAATTGTTCCATATTTCAACTGTAACTCCATTACAACAAGGATTCTTGCAAACTAATTCCACCTCAGCTCTCTAATTGCAAGAGCAATAGAATTACTGAGCTGTGGATGCCCTGGGTTTTTACTGAAGCCAGGATTGGAAAAGCATACAAGAAAATTTGTAACACAGATGCTACTGTTAACACAGTGATAAATTTTGTCTTCTAAGCATGTATACAAAGAGACAGGTGAGCCAGAAGTGAACTCTTTGTACTCATTACTTTAAGAATAACTTTCTGCTGAAAATGCGTCTCTACACAATGGAGCTTCATAGCAAATACCCAACACAACCACAAAGAACGGTCATTCTTTTAAAAAGGTTTCAGATTCCTTAACAATTTGGATGCTCTAGTTCACAACTGTAAGAAAAGAATTATGCATCACTGTCTATTAAAATATAATTACACTTCAAGTTACATTTCCTGATTGATATCTGCATACAATTTTTCCTTTTATATATTCACATGCTTGCTGGTACACAGAATTCAGTAATACGATTATTAACACAAATTACAGAGTTATGCCATGTTTAGAGAAATAGTAGGCAAAGTTTTCAGGATTGAGGGCAAAATTTACATGCAGCCAGCTTTCCCTTCACTTAGCATGAATGGAACACCACCTTCATCTTTTTATTGAATTCCATCACGCACATGCATGAAAACATGGTGTGGCACTACTCTGCTGGGAAAGTCATCAAATCTTGCAATTAGTTCTGTAAACAGGATTGATGCTACTGTCTATATGAAAGGCCAGTCCCCATCCATCCCCCTCCAACTTCGTACTAATTAAAGTAATCCATGCGTTGTTTCCTTATCGTTTACGAAACTTATCCAAACTATCTTTCAGCATGCTATTAAAAGGCATTACTCCTGATCATGGAAAAAGAACCCAAACACAAAACAAAACATGTCACACAAAATAAAAAAACATGTCTCAGGAAACCATTAACTTTTCATTGAAATCAAAGACAATTACAAGTGATTGATGAACTCATCAAATATTAACATGGAAGTTGAAAGGTAATAAAAGGGCAAGAGACTTGTGCATATCCAATACACGCTGAACACTCACATAGCAATATCGTGTAGCCCTGCCTTCCATCACTAAGTAATTTAGAGCAAAGGAAAGATGTGGTGATGTGGTGTTCGACTGCAATTAATAAAGCGAGCATCGTCTAGCTCTCTTGTCATTGCTTAATACTGGAAACTGATCTGTCATTAATTTAAGATTTGTAATGCAATGTAATGCTGTTGGGGAGAGAAACATCCATGTGTACAAAGTACTTGAAATCTAAAGTAAATGTATCTTTTAAGATGTCAGTGTAATCTGAATTTAATTTGATGCACTCTACAATTACAAAATTTATCCTTCAAGGCAACTCCCAGTGATTATCTTATTATGGTTTTTTTATACCATCACTGCAATGATCAAAATCAAGAGCACTGAAATTCATGAAAATGCTAAATACGGATATTTAATTTAAATACTATAGAACAACTGAAAACAGTAAGTGTGAATTTTGGTAGCTAATCACTGTATTTCCATAGATGTCCTCTCTTAAATAAGTTGTAATAGATGATGAAGACTCACCATCTGTCTCAATGTGACTAATAATGTTAAGCAAAGTTCAGTTATTCAAAACGTTAACTATGGGTTTTCAATTTAATTTCAGACTGCTACCTTGTTTTCTGTAAAAAATGGCTGTAAAATTGTTGAAGGTGATACTTATAACCAGTATGATTAAACAAAAAAATACAGGAGATAAGTATGAAGAATTCACTATAAGAGAGAGACCTATGGTCTAAAGATATCTTATTATATTTAGAGGACTACTTAAGAATTGTAGTAAATTATCAATAAATTGGAATAATATCTTTAATACATTTACACTGGATATTTCACATGTGTAAGAAACTGGGGAAAATTCCAAATACACCATATCCTGAATGATTATGAAAAAGTTTACATTACACTTGCTTTGGTAGAAATATTTATCCAAAGAGTTACAATAATTTTATATATTTTTCAGGACACTAACCCTGATGTAATGAAATCCTAAAACTAACAGAAAGTGGGGAGGACGTCCCTTTTCTTAACAAAAGCCGCCTAAGACCTCACTTCTTCCAGACTGAGGCAAGATTTGTAAGAAAGCATTTAAGAAGCAGAATACTTCCAAGTTACAGACGTGGTTTACCACAACCCAGGAAAAGCCCAAGAGAAGACAGATTCTAAGTAACAGATAAGAGCCTGGAATCAGGCAAAATGTAGATACTGTGCCGTATGTTAGTTTTCATAGCTTTATATAGCCAGTAACACACCCCTCTGCTTTTTTGGAATAGACTTTTTTTTGTCTTTAAACATGGTCACTGTTAAAAATGCATAGATAACAGGTGATAATCACAGAGTACACCATTTCTCTGGATGCACACAATTCATATTTGAATACTGTGCATAGGCAGCCCAGCATGCTGCCAAACTGAAAGTACCTTTAGGAATCCTGATAATTAAGGTGTTTTCTGCTAGGCTCAGGTTCAGTTTTAGGCTCATTGCTGTGCGAAACAAGGTATTGTCAAAGAATCTCTTATTAAGGTCAAAACCTAGGGAACTTCTGAGAAGAGGCAAACTATGTATACAAACAGAATAGCACTGCTGAAGTTAAAGAAATGCACTCTCAGTTGACTGAGGAATACTATTCAAACATAAGCAACTTACCTTGGCTGAATTTGAAGAAAAGTGAGGTAGAACAGGAAAAGAATCTAAGATGATTTACTTTAAGCTGCACGCAGTCATGGAACTTTATAAGGGTTATGAGAGAGCACATTAGCACACCTGCGTTAGCATGAGTTATTCACAATTGCTTACCCAAGATTCATGGTACAAAACTGTGAGGAGGTGTATGCCATAATCATAGTTCTGTCTTCTTAGTGGACACCTGAAAATTCAGAAACAAAGTTAGTCTTTTCGAAATCAAGCCACTGTAATATCCTTTTGAATAAAATGTTAAACTTACCATCATTATTTTTAATTTGTAATGTTGGGAATCTTAGGGAAACGTGTGTTTGATTTACACAATCAAGAATAACATCATGAAAGCATGAGTATTAAGAACATGGCAGAATGGGCATCAGCAAGTCAGTAGGAAAATGTACATAATGCAAGAAATTACAGATCTTCAGGAAATATTAAAAACTTCCTTGCCCTCTGTGCCAAAGTGGAATCCAACATAATTTAGTCTGAAATTGCATAAAACCTTATTTTATTTTTTTTTCCCCAGACCTGAAGAGAGGAGAATGACTGGTAAAGACAGCCATGAAATACAGCACAGAAGAGAAGATGTAGCCAACAATTTAACAAGAAAAGTTTACGTCAATATAGCTCTAAGTCAAAACATGATCACCAGTACAATACGTTGGGATAAGACACAGTCCTGCAAAAACTGAGTATTGCTTAAAACTAGTCATCAAAACCTTCTGCTGAGAATTTAATGACATTAATCTCTTTCTCATGCTGATCACCCATAATCTCTTTCTGACACCTCTTTCTCACGCTCATCTCTTCCTGCAGGCTCCTTCACCCCCCTTTTTGATGCAGAATCAATTGAACCATGTGAGACTACATCCAAGACACTCTAAAAACACTCATTTGAATGCATATGGACTATGACTATTCTACCAAATAAACTTTAAAACGACTCAAGCTTTTGACTTATATTCCTTTCACAGTGAAAGAGTCTCAGTTTAAAACTAATCTAAATACCAGCCTGGAAAACACTGTATTAAAGAAATGGATATCATGCAGAGCTTAGGCCTTAGAATTTACTAAAAATAAAGTGAAATATCAACAGACACATTAAGAGTTTCTTCTAGATCACAGCATGAGACAATTCACAGATGCTCTAGAGGGTAAGCTCCTTTCAGCTACCCTAATGTTTTAGCCACCAAATAAGTCTTGCTAGGAAAATGAAAACTGTTGGTACACAAGTGGTCCCAGTAAAATACACAGATTTCCAAGTCTAGATTTCCAAGTCTAGTTGAAATGCACAATTTTATCCATTTTTAACTTATTTTACATAAAAATAAAACAGTATTCCCTACCGAAGGACAGGAAATTTAAGAGAGGAAATGAATTCTAATGAAAACAAGCAAACAGAAGAGACTACCGATAATGTTTTTCCTACTACTGAAAGCAGCTGTGAATTAAAGCATATTGCGAATGGAGGAATACATATGTATTCTCTTTAACTCTTCAGAATTCAACAGAGGAAACATGTTTCTCCCATGCAGCTTTCTGAACATAACCGTAAATAACTACAGTGATTTGTTTGTATCTAGAACATCAAAACATTGAGAAGTGTCTGGACACCTATGTCGCCATTTTTCTTGCCTGAAACTATTGAAGTCATTGTTAAAACTAACAGAACCCATTTGGGAAATATGACAACTATTTTAAAATATCAATTGAGACTTCTAAATACAGAGCTTCAATATCTAGCAATATTTAACAAGTATTAGGTTTGACCTTATGCGATTTGTCCATTACAGTTTTAATAGTTAATAACAGCAGTACTAGTATGTTTATCTTAAGTCATATTTTAGCCTTGAAAATGCAATAATGTACTTAGACAATAATTGACGCTACTTGAAGACACCCAGCCTTTTCTATACTGTTATATTGCTACAGGCATTTTTTTTTTCCTTCTTGTAACCGTACCTGTCCGTTATAATGGTGAGCATATCTGTATCCTTACAGTACCGCTCTCCTACAAGTTTAATGAGCTTCTTCTTTGCATGGTCATCCAAATTCAGGTTGGAAAGTTTAACCTTCAAGTACAAAAGAAAACACTTTTAATTACTTGGATAAATCCAATCTCTGCACCCTGAAAATATTTTGAGATAGTTAGGCATATCTTTTTATCAAGAATTAAAAGGATAGCTATTGAGTATGCATTTGCAGAATTTCTCCTGACTGTCTCACATGTCAGAAGTCTTAACACAGGCAAGTATAATCTGAATATTCAAACAATAAATTTCTTTTCATCCAATTACCAAAGGGGCCAGGGGGGACTATTTCTACTCAAACTTTTTTCAGAAGAAAAATGAGCTGTCAGTTTAGTTTGTGGCTGTATTTCATATTCACGTGTACTTCATATGCAAAACCAAATATTTTTTTAGAATTTTTTTTTTTAAATACAAATCAGTAAGTTTAATGCGGAGATATGTCAAAGATATTTATGACAAGCATCCAAAAAGAGGAGGAAAGACATCAGTTCAAAAGATATCCAATCAGAATTCTCAAAGTCACCACCAGGAGCCTAATAGAAATATGCAGAGATGCACACAGATAACAATATAATGGACCAGAACTGTCTGATCTCATGTAATTGATTAAACAACAGCGTGAATGGCTTGTCTTCTGTTCCAATACCAGGAAAAACCACAAACATAAGATATAAACCAAATAACTGGTATTTACTTAAAAAAACAACACTAAGAAGTTAGTCTGAAGCTAGTTTCTATACGCAATAACAAGTATGAAAAGTAAAGCAAGCTGATTTTAGCTATCTGTTTACACAACAGCAAATAGAAAGGCTAGGAACCTTAGCAGTCTAAAGATACACGGTGTTAGAAACATAAGTTCCTGTTAAGTGAGAGTTGCTGAGGAATATAAAAAACATGAAGACGTAATAGTAGTCTTTTACTAATTTGTCCATTGTTTTTTTCCTCTATGTTCTTTCTACTGGGTCATTGCTGTACTAAAGAACTGTTCAAAAAAAAAAAAATCAAGAAACCCCCATCATCAAAACTAGCAAAAGTTGAGGGACTAAAAGAAATTAGAAGTTCCAGTGAATATCAGGAAAAAAAATACTACCTGAAAAGAAAAAACCCTACTACTAAAAATAGAAAAACAAAGTACTAAATCTAGATATGGCAAGGGAGGAGACAATAGGGTTTCAATACTGAAACTTCTAATTTTGAAAAACAACTCTAACATTCACTACTCCACAGATTATATGAAAAATGTTTCCTTTTTAAGGAATTACATGCTTATTTACTACTCAAGCATGTAATACTGGTGAACAGAAGCTCACCTAGCTTTGTTCCCTAGCTCACACGTTGTCAAGTCTAATTCTAATAGACCTACTAGGTGCATCCAGTCTTTAAGGCAACAGTGAAGCTGCAAGAAAAGAGCTCTATTCTTAGTGCAGCCTAAAATGATCATGAACATTCACTTCTGAAAGCACAATACTTCCAAGGTCCCTACGCACACAGCAACCCCTTCTAAGGTTCTGGCAGCTTGCATTCAGGGCTACCTTGCACACAATGCCCTTCCATACATTGCAGCCATGTAGCCTTGAATCAGTGGTGACAAAAAAAGGAGCTATGACAAGGTGGGTGTATCCCAGCTTTACTGAGAGGCTGCATTTAAGCTGAGGCACTCAGCCTTGGTCTCTGCCTCAGCCACAGCGCAGCGATGCCTGAGCCTAGCCATGGCCCACACTGACCCACATCCTTGGCTTCACCTACTGCATCGCTACAGCTTGGCTTGACAATCACCAGACCGTTGACTGATCCTAGTTACTGTCACCAGACCTAATCCCGATCCACTGACTTGTCTTCCCCCTTCAACCTCAAACTTGCCTTACATTTTAAACTTGTCAGGTGATTAATGACTGTTGGATGGACGAGGTTACTATTACCAGACCTGCCCTGCTCACCTTGCTCGGGTAGTAGCTGCACCCTTTTTGGGGAGGTCACTGCCCCTGCCTGCCTTACTGCCCCTGGATCATCTGCCCTGACAGAACAGCCTACCCTCACCACTGCCTGGCAATGCTCACCCAAATTGATGAGAATTACCTCAAAAGGCATGTTCAAAATCCACAGCACAATCCTAACTTTACTACCATTTTTGTATTACCATTCCTGGATATCTCCAGCCCTGAAGGTTTTCAAGACCCAACTGGATAAACTTCCAAGTAACCTGGTGTGATCTCATACCTACCTACTTTAAGCAGAAGGTCAGATTGGAAAACTCCTGAGCTCCCTTCCAACCCCAAGTATCCCATGACCCTTCGATCAGAAGGCTGCTTCTCCTACTGCATACACACTGATGCCTGGAGGCCTGCCAACTCAATAGTTATTAATAGTACTGCAGTCATATGACCTATCTTTCAATACTTGTGCACTTCTAGGGTCTATAAATTAGCAATGAGAGTCTAACCAAGACATTGAGTACAAAGGCACTTACAGCCTTTTCTATAAGTAGATTCTTCAGAAGTCACACTATTTTGTTTGTATCAGAGCTTAGTTTTCATTTATAAAAACATACCCATAACCTTACAACCTCAGTTTTAACATGCTGCAACATGCTTAAAGAAATCCACTGCTTTTTATTCAGGAATTCAGTAAACCATTTCCTGACAACATATCATACTTGCACATGTTTTGAAATGAAAGCCAAGCATTTTGATTTTTGAAACAAAGACTGTTTACCAAAAATACTACTTACTTTTAAAGTCACCACTCTCGCTTTGGGATTACGAATAGACGTCCCTGAAGAAACATAATCTACTGTTTCAATTTCAATAGGAAAATGCTGTTCACATTTCTCATCGCTGTCCAAAGCACTTGGCCATTCAGTACAGAAATCTGTGTAATAAAGAGAAAGCACTCCAAGTAATATCTGATGGTTTGCGTTTCTGTCTTTTAGGTTTTTTTTTCAAATTTATTGCAATTATCTTTTAAAAAGTACTATTTATAGAAATCATACTCATTTAGATAATGGCAGGGTCTCTGCTAGACTTGTTCCAGTATTTTAATGTCTTTTTTGTACTGGGTTCCCCAAAACAGGAGACAGTACTCCAGATGCAGCCTCACAATTGCCAAATAGAATCACGGAATGGTCTGGGTTGGAAGGGACCTTCAAACCTAGTCCAACCACCTTGCCATGGGCATGGACATCTTTCATTAGATCAGGCTGCTCAAAGCACCATCTAACCTGACCTTGAATACATCCAATGATGGGGCATCCACAGCTTCTTTGGGCAAGCTCTTCCAGTGTTTCACCACTCTCATCATAAAAAATGTCTTCCTCACGTCCAATCTAAATATCTACCCTTTTCCAATTTAAAACCGCTGCCCCCTGTCCTGTCAGTACAGGCCTTGGTAAAAAGTCTCTCCCCGACTTTCTTGTAAGCCTCATTTACATACTGAAAGACGACAATAAGGTCCCCCTGGAGCCTTCTCTTCTCCAGGCTGAACAACCCCAACTTTCTCAGCCTTTCTTCACAGGAGAGGTGCTCCAGCCCTCTGATCATTTGTGTGGTCCTCCTCTAACAGGTCCATGCCTTTCTTGTACTGGGAAGCCCAGAACTGGGTGCAATACTCAATAGAACGAAAATAATTCTTTTCCTGAATGTGGCAGCTACACTCTTGTTAATACAAACCGCTATGCAGTTAGCCTTCTTGCCGCAAGGGCACGCTGCTGACTCACATTCAACTTTTAAATATCCACCTGGCTCCACATAGCCTTTTCCGCAAGGCTTCTTTCTAGCTGTTTGCCCCCATGCTTGTATGACTATATAAATTATTCCATCACAGATGAAGGACTTTGCAGTTGCCTTTGTTTAACATCATGAGGGTCCTCTCAGTGGATTTTTTTCCCTGCCTGTTGACACGCCTCTGAATGGCAGCTCTGCTCCCCATATCGCTTGTTCACCCCCATTTCATTATTATCTGAAGACCTGCTGAGGTTGTGCTCTACCTTTATCCAGCTTGTTATACAGCATGTTTTTGCATGCTTGGAAATGGCTTCCAGAAAGGTTTGCTTCATAATCTTCCAGGGAATGTGGTGAGGCTGACTGACCTGCAGTTCCCTGCATCTTCTGTCTTACCCTTCTTGAAGATGGTAAGGCAAAAATCTCCTGTTACTCTAGGGCAGTTTTTAGCTGTGTCCACTCTCTGCGTACTTCCTTTTTGCATCTGAGGTCACTCACGAATTCCCTGCACACCCATGCTGTCCTTCTGCCATACCTGCTGAACTTTCTGCACAATGGAGTGGACCATTCTTGCTCTTTTAAGGAGGTTGAACTTAAACATCCACCAGCTCTCATGGGCTACCTTGCTCCCTAGGAAAGTCTCCCATGAGATTGGCCAAGCAGATTCCTCAATAAACCAAAATCAGTCTCCTGAAGTCCATACTGTAGTTCCACTGTCTGTCTTGCTCACTTCTCTCAGGATTTTAAACACCAGTTTCATGATCACTTACCAAGGATGTCCCTAACCTTCACATACTTGACCAGTTCTTCCTTGTTTCTGAACAACAAATCCCAACAGAGCACGTCTCCTAGTCAACTCATTGATCATCTGCGTCAAGAAATTGCCTTTGATACACTACTTTCCCTTCCTCACTTCTCTCAACATCTTAAACTCCATGATCTTCTTTTCGCAGCCAAGGCTGCCAGCAACCTTGACATCTCCAAAGATTTCTTCCATACTTGCGAGTGGCATGTGCAACACAACACCTTCCATAGACAGTTTGTCCAGTATCTGCATCAAAAAACACACTCCAGAAGTCTCCTAGATTGCTTCCATCCCACCCTGTTACCCTTCCAGCAGATGTTGAGATGGCTGCAGTTCCCCATGAAAACCAAAGCATGCAGCTGTGAGGCGTTTTTCAGCTGTTCATCCACTTTCTCTTCTCAACCAGGCAGTCTGTGGCAGATGCCCGCCCAGACATCCTTTTCGGCTTCTCCTCTGATCCCAACTCTCAAATTTTTAACCAGCTTACTATGCATCTCATCACAAAGCTCTGCATCTGAGCTGTTCTTTTGGGTACAGGTCAGCTCCTCCTCCACATCATCCCTGCCTGCAACTCAATCATACAAGCTTTCGCTCTGCATTTCTGTGACTCCTCAGACATCTAATTCCTCCTGTTTCCTATGTTGCACGCATTTGTATACAGGCAACTCAAGACAGACCTCTTATCACACAGGCTGAGGGGAGACTTATCACTCTCTACAACTACCTGAAAGGAGTTTGCAGCGAGGTGGGTGCTGGTCTCTTTTCCCAAGTAAAAAGTGATAGGAAGAGAGGAACAGCCTTAAGTTGTGCCAGCAGAGGTTTAGATTGGATATTAGGAAAAACTTCTTCACCAAAATGGCTGTAAAGCATTGGAACAGGCTGCCCAGGGAAGTGGCTGAGTCACCATCCCTGGAGGTATTTAAAACATCTGTAGATGTGGCACTTAGTGACACAGTTTAGTGGTGGACTTGGTAGTGTTTGGTTAACAGTTGGACTTGATGATCTTAAGGGTCTTCTAACCTAAATGATTCCATAATTCTATCTCCTCCCAGTCCCCTTGTGCCACTTCTCTTTGGGCCAACCTCCTCATTAGGTTCTCCTTATTGGCTTGCTGGCTCGCAGAGATGCTCTTGGTCTTCATTGGACACTGTATCTCCCCAGCAGACCTTGCTCTCAGAGAGTTTAATTTATTAATTGCATTTTTTTTTAATAAATTCAGGCAGGAATGGCTACTGATGGAACCCTGGTTTAATCACAGATAATCTTCTGAGAACTGAGTCACATTCATCACTCATCTTTCTTAAGACACTAAACTATAAATTCTCCAGTACAAGCAGGGCCTAATGGAAAGGTAAAATTAAAGTCTTACTGGTGTGCCGAAAACGTCCTAAGACATATCTGCCTACCACCTGTATGACTCAATGCAGCAACAAGAAAGCATACAATACTAGCCAAAGCCTGAAAAATAACCAGCTTCAGAGGTGGACCATGTCTCGCTTCCTACTTATCACACATAGTTACATTTTGCATTATCTTAAAACTCCAAGAGAGATGGTTTTTAAAAACAGAAAAAAAAGAAAAAAGAAAATAAAACAAAACAAACTCTCACCTTTAAGAGCTGCACAGTGTTTCTTGATCGCAGGAGGAGTAAGATGCAAAAAATTGGGAATCTGAAACCGACATATTAAGAGTTACCAAAATAATAGCTTTTTGTCTGTTCATAAATAAAAGAGCATTATTGAAATCTGATTACACTTTTAACATGTTAAGGTAGTACAATATGCTTAATAAAACAGTCAGATAAGAAGACTCTTCTCAAGTCTGATTTAGCAAAAGACTTAAGTTAGTCCCATTAGAAAAGTCATAGGCATGATAATCCTAAAAAGAGTCTCCTGATTTGGTTCATTTGTTACTAACATATGTATTTGCTACCAATTGATTTAGAAATTAAATAGAGTATTATCCTACTCAATAACAGAAAACAGTACCCAATACAAATATTCCAATCAAAGCAGTGCAGTCTTAGTGAATAATAATTTTAAAAGTTACCACAAACCCATGGCATGTGCCTTACCTTCATAAGTTCTAAGTTGCCTTCTTTTGGTGGAGGTACCCCTCTCTTCACTGGGTAACCCATTCGAATTGGGAGAGGCACAGAGGCAGGTTTAAACACAGCTGCTGTGGGATAAACACTGCTCCAGTCCTGATCAACAGCCATCCTCTCATTTCTGGGAGGTGCATGCTAATAAATCGAAAATTATAAAAGTTTAATGGGAGATACGCTGTTTTGCAAGACAAAGCAGGAGCAACACACACAAGTTATTTCAGGAATAAATTCCCAGAGCTAGAAATTTCAAGACACCTTTACATCAAACGTTAGTGCTCATTTATAAAGGAAATTTTAAAAGATAGCCTCTCAAAGCTTGAGTAGCAGGCCTTTCCTAATCTTCAACTGCATTTGATTTCAGAAATACTTAGAAAGAAGAACTTACCACTTTCTTGTGTTGTGATAAATCAGTATGGGGAGGAAGGGGAATCAAAGCAGTATTTAAGTGCAAACTATTTCCTAAAATGCCTAAGCATTTGGTGGGGGGCAAGAAAATGAGTTTTAAAATTCTGGAATTCTGAAAGTCTGGACAAGTTGATATTAAAAGAAATACATATTAATAACTCTGAAATTACTTGCTATATAAATTCCATTATAAAAACGATGTATTACTATATTGCAGAAACAGCTTCTATCCTCCAATAACTGACCAAGGTTTCAGTCAAATGCTTTTAAATAAAATAAAAAAAAAACCCAAACAAAAACCCAAAACCCAACAACTCACTGTTTCTTTCCCTAAAACCTTATTTTTTTATTTAGAAGGGTTAAAGACAAATGGATATATTCAGTCAGCTAGTCTGGCTGCTTTGGTGTATCATTAAATCTGCTCTTAGAAGTTAAACAAAAATTTAATACATGCCAGGTTCACTATTACTATTTGCCTTTAAAAATCATAACACATAATACACTACTTTTGAAATTTATGTGTAGAATAAAGAAAATTTTCAGTGATTAAATGGTCAGATACCAGTTTTCATTCTACTGTGCCAACAACAAGTTCACTTATGCACAACATCAGATTTTTTAATTACACCAGAAAGCAACCACTACAAATCCTGTAAAGTCATACTGAAAACATTAAAATGTCTGCTTTTATTTTAAAAGCAACTTTAAGTTACTTTTAAGACCTACAGTAGATCACGTCAATACAAGCTAACTGTTAGCTTGTTATGGTTAATGTTTTTGTCCTTATGAGAATACAGACTGAAAACAGCTGGGAGATTAAAGAAGCTAGATGTTGGTTCGGGAATAGTCACAGTGGATTGTTTCACCAGGTTTTGACTGCAGAAGGGGTTCCTGTACAAACTGTTAAGACATATAGCTGAGAAAACTTTTTCAAACACCTCTGAGTTAACCGCAAATAGTTTCAGTACTTACTGATCTTATGAACTGTGGTGTCCTGCCTCTTCTTCTTGTTGAGCCTGAAAGACAAAGAAATATTTTCAATAAAAACTGTTAAAGGGTTTTGTGGAAAAAAACAATGCAGCATAATCCTGTATGCTTTTTTTCCTTTTACAAAGACAATATACACTAAAACTTCACAGTCTCTACGTGGAAGAAGGGGAAGGTCAGATACTCATACTGCAGACTGCTCATTTGTTTTTTGAGACTTAAGACAAAAAAAGCTTAGAAGCCATTTCGCCTGAGTCTATCCTAGAAACACGTTAACAATAATTTAGTTGTTACATGCCTAAATGCAATTTTTTAGCATCATTTATTCCAGCCTGATGCAGGAGGAAAGAAAAATGAGATAAGTGAAAGTAAACTTTTGCCTTCATTACTGTGCTTCCTTTTCTCTTTCCCACATGGCTGTTAAGTCACAAATCACTCTCCACCAGCAGTACAAGACAGCTAAAGCTAACAATTCACTATTACCAAAAGGAGAATCCCATGGCTCCATCCCTTCCTTCCGACAGCACATCTTCAACACCCTGTTCTGTGCCACTCTCAAGCTCATCCAACCTCTGTATACAAAGCTAGCACATCAAACCGTTTTTCATCTTGAGCTGGGGATGGGGAACAAACCAATGGGTTTGCCATTTTACCATGGTTATCTGGCAGTCCCAGAGAAGATGCAACAGAAAGTGAAAGATTTTACTCCCTTTTAGCATGCCTGAGCCACCATTTGGCTCAACTTTTTAGTCAACTGACTTCAGTTGGAAGTGTGGTGAAGAACTCACAGGCATGCATGAAGATACCAAATACCACTAGATTTTCAATCTAAACGGAGATCTGCACTTTCACGACTTAATTTCCTCGCCCTCCTCAAACTCTGATTTAATCACTTTCATACCACCACCACCCGCAAACAAAACCAGCACCAAAACAATGTGTCCTTTGAATTGCCAGACATAGGAAGGTGAATCTGATGACACTTACTTTCAAGTGTTTGTTTGAGCTTGGGAGGGTGGTGGGGGAGTGTTATTTATTTCTTTTTTAATTGTTGCCACATTATGATGCAGTATACATTTAGCAGAAAACACCAAACGGGATTTAGGAGGGGAAGTTTGGGTTCTACTTGCCTCATTCATTTGTCTTACAACCCTACCCTACATAAGACTTGAAAAAACTTCTGAATTTCACAGTTCTTTTGTTTTGCTTATCTTTTATGGATCCAATTCTGTTCTTCCTCTTCTTGCTATGTAAAAATTTAAACTGAAGAATACATACTGGGCTCTGCAACAGCATTCTTTCATCCCTTGATCTGCCATTTTTGTGGTACTTTCAAAAACACACACACTTAATTCATACCAATATTATTATTTTTGTTACGAACATCTGTACTTTCAGGTCAGGACATTTTTTACTCCTGCCACAGGTGAAGTAAAATCTGCCGCAATATCAGACATCACTTAAAGTCCCTTTCAGCAACCTAGCCTCCTCCTGAACCTGTAGATGAGAAATGCCCACCCTGCCTTCGGAATAACATTGGTCCGAGCCTTACCAACAGTTCCCATTTGCACTTGGAACAGCCTGAACAGCTCAGCTTGAGGCCAGGCACAATATCAAATGTTAAATATGAGTGCACGACAACAAATGTTTAACATGAGTGCACATCCCTTAGGAAACGACAAAATTCTCATTTGGAATACCTAAAACCAGGCAATGCACGGCAAGTCTACTGTAATCCTGAGCTGAAAATTCTCTCTAGCAAACACCGACTTGCTCGCTTCTTTCTTCAGACTACTCACAGTATTTACGCTGCTAAAATCTGTACCCTCCACCGTAAAGATTGACTTTATTATTATTATTATTATGACCAAAAGCTCTCCAGCAAACAGCTGCAAAACAAAAAGTTTTTCAGAGCCGCCTGCAGTCGGGAAGGGCGGATGGACACGGGCCTGAGCTCCTCGCCCGCCTCCCAGGGCCCCCCCAGCCGGGAGGCAGGGGCAGCCTGAGCCCCCCGCCCCGAGACGGCTGCACGCCTGCCCCCGCCACCACCGCAGAGCGGGCCGGACTTCTCTCACCTTCCCTCTGCTGGCTTTCCACCGCAGGCACGGAAGAGTAAGCCGCGGCCCCGAAGAGAGGAGCCACCACGACCCTGCCGCAGCACCGGGAGAGCACGGCCCAGTAACCCGCACTGGCCAGCACCGCACCGCCGACGGGCGCCATCTTACCAGCCCGCAGGCGCGCGCGCGCGTAGCTTCCCCCCGCCCCCGCCAGCCCCCAGGAGGGACGGCAGCCGCTTCGGGCCAAGCCAGTTGGAAAAGCGAAGGGTCGCGGCTCCACGCCCACAAGCGGGAGGGGAGGTGCAGAGCCGACGGAGGAGCCCGGGGTGGGACAAAACCCCGGCGGCGATCCTACCGCCCCCGCGGAGAAGGGCGGAGGGAGAGGAAGGGGCGGAGAGCGACGCAGGATTGAGCCTCACAGCGTGCCTCAGAAAGTGTTCTGCGCCTGCGTCTGCGCCTGCGCCTTGTTGCCGCCATCTTAGCGTCTGTGGGGCCTGAGCGGGATTTGGAGCACAGCCGGGCTCCGGGACTGGCTGGGGGCTCAGGGGTGGTTTGGGATGGGGTCGGGGTTTCTGGCAGTGACCTTTTCCCGAAGTCAGTTTCTTCCTCTCAGAAGTGAAAAATAAAACTTCTCGGTCCCCGCGTGCCCTTTGAATCCCCAAAGCAGGGACAGGCTCTGTCAGTGATGCCTGTAAGCAAAGCTCTGAGGAGCTCCTTCAGCAAAATGCAAATGGGTTCAGCCCTGTCATATGGAAACAAAATGATCATGCTGTCATGTCTGTAAATCTGGACAAGATAGTGCTGCTTTTCTTAATCTTCTTTTCTGCTTCTCAGAACCTGTTCAGTGCAGGTGTTAGAAAGCCCATTGTATCCTGGGCTGCATCAAGAGAAGCGTGGCCAGCAGGTCGAGGGAGGTGATTCTCCCCCTCTGCTCCACTCTCTTGAGACCCCACCTGGAGTACTGCATCCATCTCTGGGACCCCTGCTACAAGAAAGATACGGACGTGCTGGAACGTGTCCAGAGAAGGGCCACGAGGATCACCAGAGGGCTGGAGCACCTCTCCTGTGAAGACAGACTGAGAGAGTTGGGGTTGTTCAGTCTGGAGAAGAGAAGGCTCCAAGGAGACCTTATTGTGGCCTACCAGTATCTTCAGGGGGCCTACAAGAAAGCTGGTGAGGGACTTTTTAGGATGTCGGATAATGGTAGGACTAGGGGGAATGGATTAAAACTAGAGATGGGGCATTTCAGAATGGATGTTAGGAGAAGTTCTTCACCATGAGGGTGGTGAGACACTGGAACAGGTTGCCCAGAGAGGTGGTGGAAGCCCCATCCCTGGAAGTTTTTAAGGCCCGGCTGGATGGGGCTCTGAGCAACCTGATCTAGTGGGAGATGTCCCTGCCCATGACAGGGGGGTTGGAACTAGGTGATCTTTAAGGTCCCTTCCAACCCTGACAATTCTATGATTCTATGATTCTGTCTTATAGCAATATACTTGTATCTCTTGCCACG
>VYZM01002738.1:4942-33679 GCA_013398915.1 Dromas ardeola
ACTGAAATGGAAATGGCTGTGCACAAATCAGTTGTGCCTTGATTTACAAAGGCACTGCCATCTAAAACATTGCTGAATGAGGTTTTAGTTCAGCTCTGATGTGCTTTATTAAGATAGGAAAGGAAGAATGAGAAGGCTGTGCTGCAGTTTTCTTTTAGGAAATGTCTCAATCTGAAAAGCTGCTACTGGGTATAAGCAGTGATCTCTCAATGGAGGAGAAGAGAAACCTTTATCTTGTGAAAATCCAATAGCAACAGTCTGATCCACTAGATCACAAAGCATTTCTTCATAGTTGAAGTNTTGAAGAATCTTTTTTTTAACCTTCTGTGTGGATTCCACACTGTGCTGGACCACCTTCATCAATTACGGTGACTTAGGCCAGAAATATCATCATTTTATCTTTGTAGAGGTCAATTTTAGGTTTTGCCTGAGAACAACTGCTGTATCAGGAACTACAGGTGTTCTAAGAACACCTGATTTTCATTCCAATTAATGATAAAGCTGATGCGATTGCTGATTTTTAGCAAAAATTAATCTATCTACAAATTTTTTGGTAAATATAATACATTCCTATTTGCTAGCTCCTTTTGAACCACCATATGCGCATCCTGGCATCAAACAGAAAGAAACAATCACATGGATAAAACAAAACTAAGCTCTTTTCTATAGTGGAGAGATAGTTTTCTGCTTTGCAAAGAGATGAGTATTTTGCAAGTGCTGTTCAAAGGCAAAAACTGACCTTTCTAGTGATACTTTCAGCCCTGTTTTGTGGTTAAGTTATCAATCTTTAGCAGCTTTGTAATCCATTGCAAAGGAAGGAAATATTGTATCTTCATTTAATTTGCTTTCAAGGCTCCCTGGTAATCTGACATTTTTAAAGCTTATCTTATTTTCCAGGTCATCAGTTTGTTTCTTCAGTGAGCTTACTGTTGTTAGCATTCTGAGTTAGAAAAAGTGCCATGTTCATTGATTGCTATCTTCATGTCTTCTGTTTTCCTCTAAGCTTCTGCCAGCTTAACTGAAGATTTTAAACATCTTTTCCATGCACGCTTTTTAGCCTGAATTAACACAAACCTCTTACTAATACCTGAAGAGTTAACACAAAACAAGTATAGCATCTTGTCTTTTATGTCTCCTGCTTGCGCAAAAATGGAAGTTGACAATCCTCATTCTCACCTACTGGCATATTAAAAACAAAAGGCAAAACCCTCGAACAAAAAAAAAACCAACTTAATTTTTNCTAACTCAGATTCTTGAAATCACATTTGGCTTACTGTAATTTAAAGCAAACAGTGTGGACAGTTGTCAGCAACCTCAATGCAATCAGCACAACAAAAAGCATTTGAGGACCACTTATACTACTGAAGTGCTTCCATGGCAGGCAGGAACTGTGCAAGTTTTTGGCCAATTTTCTAAAAAATTTTAATCTGTCACTGACATTTATGTTAATTTCACGAGCAGGANCTCACTTCCCCAGGCTGGTTCACCACAGGTGACCACATGAACTGTCTTGCCAGCACAAAAGCTGGGCACTGAGGAGATGGGAGCAAGTGAATCTCCTGATGGCAATGTATTTGGTAATGCTGCTAAAAAAAATGTTGGTACAACCTCATTTTTCTCTAGGTTTGCCTGGAGATAATGGAAAAAATGGATTCCTCTAAAGGGGGTTTGAGAGCTTTAACTCACTCTCTGAAGCTGCCTACTTCTCCCCATTTAATTTAGGGTAACTCTAGAGAGACTACTGTCAAGGGTTACTCTAGCCTTGGGTACATTCCCCACAGTCTTTAGCCTTAATATGCACTGTAAAAACAGGGACACCCCCTTTTATCATCGCCCACACCCCTGTATTATTGTGGTACTGTACTTCTTGCAGAGATGCTGAATGCTTACAGCCCTTACTGACCTTAATAGTTTGTGAAAGTGCTTAATGTTTCCGAAACTCACATCCACAATTTTTACTGGGATTTTTTAAAACCCTATTTTTAAATTATTGTGTACTTCATTCCTTTTTAAAATAAAACTCTTGACCCTGAGATTGCCATTCACCAAGTCTGAAGAAACAGACAGTACACTAAGATTTTGGAGACCATCTTATCTTGTATTTGGGGCAATTACTTCAAAAGTAAATCTACAGAAACCAGCTTTACATCCTACTGTGATAAACCCTATCATCACCTTACATTACAAAACCCAAAGCTGTCCACATCTGAAAAAAGGCAAACAGCCTGATCTTCATGAGAATGCTGTATCAGTGCTCCCAAGATGTGATTTAAAAGTGATTTAATTACGCTTGGTGCAAATAGTCTCTCTTGGTTAGCTTAAGACACAGTTACTTTACTTTAAGATAAGCACCAGTCAGTTTATGGTAAACTCAAACTATGCTCACACAGATTTCTATTAGTTTAAAGTCAACTTTAAAACCATTTTAACTAAAAATCACTGCAACTGCCTTGTGTAGACAACAGAAAAAAGAAAACCAAAGACACAGAACACTGCCATGATACATTTTCGGAAGCTCACGCATAGCTCAAACTTTACAAAATTTTTCATTTCCTACCACTAGGTTATTGTTATGATGAATTAAATAATGCAAGTTTGAAGCTATTTTGGAACTGGTTTGTATAACATTGGAAGACATATTTTAATGCTTCCACAGCTGCAGTCTGTACTCAGTGAAATGCCCACGTGACTGAGTGCAACAAATGTCTCCAGCCCTCTTAGGTGATGCACTGTCACGAGTTGTAGGAACTCAGTGGTATGTTGAAAACAATGCGTATCTGGAAATAAACGCGGTTCTTCGTGTTCAGAGACAACCAAGAAAGCACATGTACCCTTGATAAGGGAACAAACAGACCTTTTAACCAACAGACTGACCTAAAAGTTCAACTACTTATAGGAGTAAAACAAATATCCACTGGCCAAATACTTGCGCAGAAATTGAATCAATGAATCATTTTAGTAGATTCAGTTTTTAAAAAAAATTAAACATGAAATCACTGAACAAAATTGTCAGGCAGAAATGGAACCACCAGCTCTACTGAGTCCAATACTGGTAGGGGACAAAGTATATTCATCACTAAAGGCCTTGCAAAACAGGGAGAGATTATTTTATAGTTAATCGAATTCTATTATTACTTTTTTACATGGCTTATTTTGGGAGCATGCAGTGATGTTGCAGTGTAGCACCAAGTTAATTAGCACCTCTTGTATTCTTGGGTATGTGAGATAAAGTTAGGACACCATCTTTTATGAGTCACAGATCTTTTGATTTCTATTACACTTTTCAATAGTTGCCTTCTATTTCTGCAGAGAAATTCTTTAGTTTCCTATAACATACAAACACTTTCTTAAACTAGAAATTCAGGAAGAGTATCTGATTTAATGTAACATGGCTATTGCAACATAGTAGTGAACCTGCAATACAAACTCCAAATATCAGGTACTGTTTCTAGTAATTTTTAAAACAATTTTAGGATATCCGATGTACTGCAAAGATTTTAAAAATATGCTTTAAGTTACCTAAAATAAATATACCTTGAAAAAATTACACTTAATGCAATAAAACTCCTTAATTTCTCCTCTTTTCAGCAGTATATGCAGGACAGTTCACAACCGAGTAAGTGACTAAAAAAGATAAGTAGATTACCTGGGGATTTTCTTGGGAATCTGAGGTGGTGATGAGTGACTCGCTATTTTCTGTTCAGAGCTCTCTGGAGACTTTTCCTGCGTTTCTTCTTTGTCTTTTGCTAGTGCATCGGCAATAGCAGACTCCACTCCACTCTTGTTTTGGTGATCAGCCTTTGGTTCAGGTTGTGCTGGTTCACATCTATACATGAAAACAATCGACGGCTTCTCACTGGAGTCTGACTTTGCCTCACTGAACCAGTGATGACGTTGAACTGGTGGAGGAGGGAGCATATGTATAACAGTTCCATCAAGACCCACCAATTTTCCTTTCTCTCTTTCTTTCTCTTTGTCTTCCTCCTCATCATTTTTTCTGCGTCGGAAGAAGCTCTTAAACGATATCCAGCGTTTGGGTTTCGCATCAGCAGCTCGGCGACCTTCTGAATGGAGGATGGACTCGGCCTCTGTTGCCCTAGTAGGACTGTTTGGTTTGGTCCAATTGCTGAAATGTCTTTGCAACAAGTTACTTGCATGATAGGGTGAAGAAGTGGACCGTGGAGGAGGAAATGGCGGTGCTGGCTCTGTTTTGGGACTTGTGGTATTTGGGATAGCTCTCACCGGCTTTGGAGAGTGAGTGGCAACTGGCTGTGAAAGTGAATCTTTCTGCATTTTAATGGCAGAGTTTTCCACCGTCTTGGATGACTCTATTTCAGACTGTGACGTAAACAGAGATTTGGGTCGTACCAGGGGGTTTTTATTAGCATCTGCATCTGGGGGTAAGGAATACAGTTCTTCTANAAGGAATACAGTTCTTCTACACTACAAGGCTTGGGTCCAGACTGAGGCGTTTCTGGAGGAGACTGCGGAGGCTGGATAGAAGCCACAATCTGTGAAAGCACCGTGCTTGCGTTCTCTCTACTGCTGCTGCTGCCAACAGAAGCCTCTGGTGTTACGTCTATTTTTCCTGCAGGCTCTTGTGTTGTCTTTGGAACTCTTGATGGGGAGCTGTGGTCAGAACTATGACTTCTCTGTGGTGATATCTGACTTTTACTGAGACAGCTATTAAACTCTTGGACCTTTTGAGCCACGGAGCCCAGCCTGCATTCAGAGCTATTAGTCACCCCCTTTGCTTGGGAAAATTCAGTGGGTTTACTTCCTATGGCTTCAGTCATTTTGCTTTCTGTTTCTATTTCTTCATATGTGTGGCTTATTACACTAGTAGTTTTATCTTTGATGGATAGCTCTCCGCTGGTCCCTAGAAAACTTTTATAGATAGCCAGGTTATCATATGCATTTGGATTGATTACGATAGGAACTTTAATAGCATTTTTGGAACTCTTAGCATAAGTGGGCTCATCATGAATGATAATAGGAAAAGGTGGCATGCCAGCATTATTGTAGCTGTTGAATTTTATCTCCGATAAATTGGGAGACTTAACCGGGATAGTTTTTGAAGAAATGTTTGTAGCTGTAGGTGAAGTAGGAGCTGACTTGTGGCTTGTCTTCCTGGGAGGAACAGAAGGTCCTGAGCTGTTCGAGATTAACTCCACCTTAGGTATCTTCTGTCTTGGACTAGTACTAGAAGTCCACACTTCTTGATATCTGATTGCACTAGATTTTTTCAGATTAGCATTTACTCGTACAGGTGATGCTGCAGAGGATGTAATAGGTGTGCCTGGAGTTACTGGTGAGCTTGGGTTAGATGATGTACTTTTGGTTTCTGAGGTTTCAGTCTGATTCTCCTTACATTCATTGGTCATGGCAGCTGATACATCTACTATGGTATATGGCTTGCAAACTGGTTGTTCCATATTCACCACCCTGTAAGGTTTAGCTTGCTCTTCCACAGGCACCAAATTTATAGTTACAGCTTGACCACCAACATCTGAAGAACTTTTATTCTCTTGCTTATCAGTCTGCACAGCAATTTTGCCATCCTTCTCTTCCAGTCGAAGCGCAAGGACTGCCTTGTGAGTTTCCAGACTTTTCGGAACATTTCTAGGAGCTTTTGACACATCCTTCACTTGTTGATTATCACAAAGACTTTCATATTCTGGTTCAATCAATTTGAGGTCCTGAGGAGTACCAGGAGATAACCCTCCATTACAGAGCTTCTGTGAAGAACTGCTGGTTGTTCCAGATCGAGACTCTTCTGTCAAAGAAGAATCAGGAGATGTAGAATCAGAAGATACCATGCTTTGCATGCTCTCTTGCCCATAAAAAATCACAGCCTCTTCCCCATAACCATTTAAAATTTCATCATAACTGTCGTCATAATCTACTGCACAGATCCGCTGGAGAGACTTGTTTCTAAGGGGCACAGTATTCCATTTTTTGTCAACACAGAACTGAACAGGAGATAGGGTGTTAGCTCTAAAATTAGCAAAGCGAGGTTGGCCCCTCATACGAATTTCCATTGCTAGCAACTCTTCATCACTTTCATCCCAGCTCTCATGTTCTTCTTGCATGCTGCCAAAAAACGTGTCATCCTCACTCTCATCTCCACTAGAGAACTCTGGATAACAGAAACGTCCACCTTCATTACTTATTACTTCAGTGCTTCCACTCAGAATAACGTGCTTACTGTGTGAATCCTTCATTCCACCCATCATGCAGCTTGGAGGGATCTTTCTTTCTAATGATCTTTTATAACAATTATTTATTCTTCCCAGGAAGGTTTCTCTTGAGTTTTTTTCATTTCCAGTTAGCTGAGGTGTGGTATCCAAACCCGCAATCTCCTTCAAAACTTCTGTCAGTCCATTATTATTATTATTTGGTATCTTACCTACACCCTCATTGTTGCCATAAGGCCTATGAACTTGGCTATAACCTTCAATTTCATCCTCATTATTATTGTTCAGTGGTTTTTTGTTCAATACAGCTTTGTTTCGGTTCCAACCTGCAGGCACTGATTTATTCTCACAATGATCCGGTGTGCTCATTTCGCCACATACACCCTGCCCATCTACTACCATCATGGTGGGTTTCACAGCTATCGTCGGTTTCTTTGCCACAGGTGGTCGGAAATTTCCTGTATTTCTCCCACGATGGCTGTTACTTTGGTTTGCATTGGGTTTCAGATTTCCATGTGAGAGGGTTTTTTTTTCAGATACTGGGGGTAACTGATGCAAGCTTTTGGGCTTGAAGCAGTTCTTACATTCACCAGGTTTCCAGACGTGTTCAGTGAAAGTGTTGCAAGCAGACATTTTCCCAGAGCTTTGCACTTGATGCTGTGCTGTTCAGAGCATGGTAAGAATTTCATCCATATGTTTCCACTCTCTTCACTTAGTATGGCTACCGTTTTGAGCAGTGATCATTCTGAAACACAAAACAGAATGAGGATAAGAACGGGAGAAAAAACAGTTTGATCGTTAAACTTACATTTTCTACACTATGGACAACTCGGAATAAGCAAGTAGCCTTTTGCTGATGTTCTTTTTACTTAAATTTACAGAACTATGTAACTGAAATGCAAAAAAAGTTGCAAATGTCATTCTTCTCAGAGATAAAGAACTAAAACTTTGGTAGCTAGGCCCGGTATTTCTGAAAGCAGAGGAAGAAAGGGAGAAGTGGCAATGACTGAGAATTTAGAATAATTCGCTTGACTAGTTGAGGACCGTTGACCTTTAATTTGGCCCAATAAAACAAATGCTAGGAAGAGCATATAAAACGGAAGATTAGTGCACATTGTGTTCAACATAACTACTTAAACATGAGACAGGAAAATAAGAGTATGTTTATTTCTCCTAACTGCAATTGAGATAATTTGTTTTACTGTCGAATGTGAATGAGCTCAGCTTAAGTGACAAAATATGTTCAAGCAGTTCCAAACTCTGCCCTTTTAGCACTTTTTTCATCAGAGTCAAAATGTAAGTGGATAAGTATTTTGGTTGAAGGGACAGGCTGGGCTGCACTCTTGGAAGAGTCAGATAAAAATGCTGAGGAAACTTTTCTAGAAAGTCACTCTTTCTTCTCCTTTAGCTTACAATAGTGGTAATAAACCATTCCTATATCCTCAAAACAAAACTATGGATTTTTAGTCCCTGATTTATTTCACATGTAGCTTTTCTACCTACCCCCCCCCCCCCCCCCCAAATAACAATTGAAAAAGAATTGAAAATCTCTTTCAAAGAGAACCTTTTTATTTCCTGAAACTATCAGCCTTAAGTAAAAAACAAACATGAATCTGCCGTGTATTATAGTCACTGGAGTATCCAGCATTTGAGAATATAATGAATTAATGCCTGAAGATTTTAAGCCTTCTAAGCCAAATCCACAAGTCCGGTCGCTTCATCACTGTTGCATAACTCAAATTATTGTAGTCATTTTACTGAGGTGAAAGAATCTGTATGTCCACTGCTACTTCTGTAAACACAGGCATCGAAAATCAATAACTTTATATTCTTACAGGCTTTGGGTGAAAATATACTTGCTGATCACATAGGTACACTGAAAGGGTATTAATAAACCCATTCAGTTCAAGATGCAGCTCTCTATTGAGCCTGTGGTTAGAAACTCAGCAGCAGGATGGCTGTGCTGGAATTCACCACGGGCACAACTGGTTTTCATCAGCGTAACAAACAATAGAAACCATTAGTAAAACTGACACTTGTATGGATTTTCAGTCTCCTCACGTACCGCTCTGTGCTTTGGCAAAGGGCTGTCTTACGCTGGAAAACTCCAATATAGCAATCCTGTTCCAACACCAGATGGGGCTGAAGTCTAACTCTATTAGACTATCTTCAGACACATTCGTGGTATACCAGGGCTATCAGATTTCATATGCTGACTAAATATGTTTCCAGACAAAGCCTTTTGCCAAAAAGTCAGTGCCAAAAGCTTTCTCTATATGACGTAAGAGATAGAAAGTCTGCCAGCCAGAGATCTGCCCAAACCTCCAGCCTTTGTTTTTTATATATAAAATGCCTTTGTATTTCTTTTGATCTCTGCCAACATTTGTTGCTTCAGCCCTTTGCAAGCCCATATATTGTAAGGAGAAAAATTACATTAAGAAATAATTCTCCTAAAATCAGAGTGAGAGAGAGTGTGCATGCGCGCATACTAGAATTTTATACTTTGGATTAGCTCCTCCTTTTCGTGTATTTAACAAATAAAAAGAATAAAGTTACACTAATGGGAATCTAAACTAACTGTTTTCTTGGAAAATATATTTCTCCATTACATAAAACCTCTGAACAAACAATTTAAACAAAAGCATTAGTGCATATGCGTGTGGTTTTTAAGATTTAACTGGGTGATATTATTTCTCTGAAATTGCATAAACTGCACTTGGCTTTAGAATCCTATCACAAACCAGACAGCTTTATGGCCTTCCAGGCTAAGCATTTTCTGCTAATAACGCTGGGGTAGAAATGAGAAAGCCATCTACTGCACACCTTCATGTGACTACATTTTTATGTTTGACCACTGGCTCTAGTCACTCTCCTGTGCTCAGATAGACTGATACTGATCAGTTTTCCTCTAACCCAAATGAGTGCTATGAATTTGAACTACAGGAAACTTAGCAGAACCACAACACAAGGCTGCAGTCGGAATAAAAACTATGGCATGGTCATAGCTCTGTGCAAACATACATCCCACCTCCCAGGAGTACCACCTGCAGCAATTTAGCTTAAAAATAAAACACATGTTCGACATATCTGCGTAAATGCAGACACGTAGCTTGTACACAGAAAAATACACAAGACATGTATAGACTTTTTAAAAGATTTTTTGCTCTTCAGCACCTAATGGGAATGGTTTAATCACAATGAAGCTCTCTAACGTGATTTTTGACCCAGTCTGTGAAGCAGATGAGCCACTGACTTCTCAGGTTTGTAAACTACATCTGGGTTTCCAATTGGCTTCGGCACATGCAGGATGAGCAGTTCCTGTAGCGTGCTGTTACAGCTGCAGGCAGCATCAAAAAGAGGAAATATGCACCTTCAAACAAGAGGAAATGTATCTTAAGAAAACAACCAAAAGAATTCCAACATTGTATTACTTTCATACTTTGAAATCAGAAGCACTTCTATGCTATTACAAATTAAATTCATAGTGACCTTAATACATCTAAACAAGTATTTGCATTCTAAAAAAAAATTCAGGCAGTTTCTTCATTGCTGTCCAACTAAAAGCGATTTTTCTGATGTTTTCCTCTCCGTTTAAAGAAAATACATTTACTGTTTCAACCACAGATTCCCTATTATTAGTGATAATTATAGTGAGAGTGATTATGAGTGATAAGAGAAATTAAATGTTCTTTCAGTATTAAAAAATGTAAGATCCTCTTCTCATGTTCAGGCTATTGCTGCCGTTGCTGTTAACAGCAGCTGCATCTTGGCAGGGGGCAGCAGAGTCCATTGAAGGTAATGAAAATGTGCACAAATACAACAAGAAAAAAATATGCTGACACTGTTCATTTCTAGATTCTTACCCTACTCTCCAAAACAAAGAAGGTCAACAAGGGATCCAGGCAGCCACACATCAGATCTCTTAATAGTGATTAGGTATCTTTCCTTCTGTAACTTCCCTGCTTCCGTGACAGCCCAGGTACCTGCTAAGGAAGGGGAAGGTGTACTCTGCAGAGCTCCTGACTCTTCTGAAATGAGTAGTTTGGCTGACAGAACTTACTTGAAGATACTCAATCGCCGCAAAATCAAGGCAATAACAACCTCAGATGTTAAATACAAAACAGTGTTAGGCTTCTAAACAAAGCATCAACAGCAAATATGTAATATCAACATTATGCATTTCATCCCTATATCTCAAAGCCTTTTATGTAAGTTGATAAACATAACTATTCACAATTTATACACGGAAACACTGCAGTGCAGTGACGCTAAGTAACTAAAATTCCCTAAGTGAGTCAGTGACAGGAACAAGTACAGACAGACAAGTTCTGCTCCTAATGTGGTGCTGCAGCCAGCAGATCGTGATACTTCATTTACTAAATGGTTGAGTCAGCACAGACAGTTTATCAGCTTTAAAGGCCAAATCACTCTTTGTGTAAATGAGAATAATGCTCCTCATTTCAACAGATACACAACTGCACACAGGAGGCCTCAGTCTGGCCCTGTTATGTTGATATCAAACAAACAGAAAGGCAAAAGCGTATTTCACTTTCCAGGTCAGAGAGAGAAGATGACAGATTGAGAGTTGCAGTGCAGAGATGAAATAATCAGCTAAGATATCCTCATGTCGGGAAACTGAACCTTGCATAGAAATGCAGAAGTATTTTTGTGGCTCTTATTTGTGGACATCATCTTTGTTGAGCACAAAGATAGTAATAAACATGCATTTCAGGCATTTTCCCTTTGTTCTGAGTAATTTCAGGCTGGCGGATCTCCCTTAGATGCATGCTGGCTGAATCACAATGAAGGCCTCTCTCCAGTAATACTTTATACTAACATAATCCAATTAAAAGGAACTTAATTGGTGTGCAACATTCCCTACAATTTCAACATTTTAAAAATGAATAGTCTCAGTAAGTACCAGATGGTGACACGCACTAATTAATCAGGCCTGCTCAATGAATGAGCATATTAAAATGAATGCACCTATTAGACATGTGTTTTCAATGCTGTATGCTGCAAAAAAACTCCCCTTAAATGAATGCCTGCTATATTACTGAGCAATACGCACAAGTGTGCATTTCATCATTTGTAACTGTAACACTATCACTCTGATCTCTTCTTAGATCACGAGATACTTGGTACAGATTTCCTTTTGTTTGCCCTCCTCCAGGCAAAAGGCATTTAGCTTTAGCATTGCTACCCGTGAAAATGGGCCTGCAATTTTTATGCTGCCCAATAAATTACTTTGATCAGCCATCTTATCGAACAACAGTCCAATAAATTGCTACTGAACAACCCATGAACCTCTCACCATTGACAAGCATGTCCTCAGACTGAAGAACTCAGCAATAGGAATCCAACCTAGGTCTCCTATACAGGAGTGCCCAAACACCACAAAACCACTACGGCTTTGTGGTTTTGTCTGAACCACTTACAGGGATCTGGACAGTCACCGACCATCATAAACAACAGGGTGAGTCTATCAGAACAAGAATAAAATGGTGGTCATTCTTTGCCAGTATCCGATTTCAGTTTCTCTTAAACTTTAATATAATTGTAAACATTTTAAGAGGCTTTTTGGAAAAACTGAAATGCTCCACGTTGCTTCACACGTACGGTCCTCCTTGGGTGGCAGTGGGCTGTAGAAAGGCCCCATCTCCCAGAGACTTTCTGATTCAGGGCCACTGAACCTATCTAGCACAGATAACTGGGACCAAAACCGAATGTGACATGTGCTAATCAGGGTTTTTTTGTCCTTCATGCTATAAAAAAAAAAAAGTCCTCCTTAAATTTTACATCATTTGTCCAACTTCAAAGGAAAGCAAAACCCCAAGTGAAGCTAACTGCAACATCTGTTAGATACGTGAAATATAATGCAGAGAGAAGAGCTTCACAGCCAGGGAATCATGGTCCCAGTTTGAAGACATGTTGAGAAACACACTTGTTTACATTCAGTACCTGGAAGCACTGCACTTTGAATAATCTTGCAGCAGTTATTAATGACATGTAAATCAAGCAAGGGAAAACAAACAAAACAAAACAAAAAAAGAAGATGCTATATAATACCACAGCAGAGTTTAGAAATAAAAGCTAAAGTATCACTTTGAAAAAACACGAGTAGCGCACTCCCAGATGTCGCAACACTTCACAAAGGTGAATGAATGTTTTATAATATAGATTTTTGTAGAGGGGAACAGTGACTTACAATTTGGTGAAAGATGAAGAAATAGACCGTGACTTTTAAGTGAGATACGCTGCTCAGTCACAGCACTTACTTCACATGAGGTATGCTGGGAAAAAAAGTGAAATTGAGTAGTGACAAACAGCATTATGGACTGACACAATTTTATTCCCAAAGTGGACTAATGTTCACCAAATACTGTATCATTGTTGTAACAAGCCAGAACTATGACTATGGCAGATAGCACAGATGGAAATTTCCATTATGCTAGGCATTATCATTTCTGTTAAAAAAAAAAAAAAGTTCTGTCTTGTTGCAGATAGTTTTTTCTTTTTTCCTTCCAGTCAGAACCGAGTGCCCTGGTAACTGTCCAAGGCCATAAAATGACGGTTCTGCAGAAAATGCAATGAATCTGCAGTGGATATTGAAGATGCAATGACCTAGACTAAAAAGTTGACAACTTACTTTAGAACCGCTCTTCAGCACCCTGGTACGATGCTGCTGAGATACAAGGGGTACAATGGATGGAGAGCACAACAGAATCACTTCTACCCGAGGTACTGAAAAACCCCTAGCTGCAAGCTTGCTGCAAGACAGTATGAAACAATCAGGAAAAAAACTTCAATCTATTTCTGGTTTTAACCTCCCACGCTATATTTTCCCTTGTTTAAAAAGAATTTAAATTACATAAATATTTCATAAAACTGAGTGAGGGAAACCCATAACTGTTTTTTCTACCTAAACTTATAAGAATAAAACATGATAGAAATAACCAATGAACTGGAGCAAAAACCTGCCTAGGGCTAGGCAATCTGTAATGCTTCAGAAGAAAGGAGGCATTTCTTCACAATTTACTTAACCCAAGCAGATAATGCCACAGAACAGGGAAAAGGGAAGAAATATCCTCAGGATCTGCCCAGGTAATCTGATTAGATTCTGCATCATCCCATTGAGAACACAAATAACAATAATAAGGACAAGCTCTCATCTCACATTTGGTGTTGAGGCCCAGTAGACCGGCCAAGGCAGGTATTTGAATACAAACTCTTCTGAGTTCCAACAATAAGAGATTTGTAACTGCAGAAAACTATGAAAATTATTTTTTTTTCTTTTTGGAAAAAATCATCATGTAGCATTAATAAAACTTAAAATTTATAATGACCATTCAGATATATATATAATATTACAATGATAATTCAGCCAATGCTGCATATTCTTTAGGGGTACATTTTAATTGCACAGAAAATTAGTTTTCATTTTTTACTTTTTTAAAAGAAAACCCCAATATGATGAGACAGACTTATAAATAGTTTGTTTACCTCAATTCCTAAAAAGGGCTGTGTATAACATTCCAAGACCTAGCAGCAAATTAAGGGTAAGCGTATCCGCTGACAGGAACAAGCATGATAATGATAATTAAAAAAAAAAAAAATCCTCAATTTCAGTGCATTTAAATTTGTCCCAACTCTGTTTAGCAAAATTGTAAGAATTAAGCCCTTCACAGCATATTAAAAATGCACTGGTATGACTATACCTTGACCAATCTAGTTATCTTCAATTTACCTTTCCTGGGCTCACTTGAAATCCTGCCCTTTGACCTTTTTTGCCCATTATTTGTGCACATGAAAACATCTTGAAGAATAACCTTTACTAAACCTCTCCAGAATGTATTCACCATAAACAACAATGAAATACCTGAAAAACATTACACTGCTTCTACAGTTACAAAACCCAGTAATGGTTGTGGTTATCCTTCTGCTGAGCACAGCTCGAGAAAGAAAACACTGTATATCGTCACTGTATTATTGAATCCATCAATTCTGCAACTTCAATTCACTTAAAACTCTCTCCCTTGGACTACTGCAACCTCTGGCTCCAAAGATCTTTACCCTGAACCCCTGATGCAGCAAAACCCACAACTGCCAAAAATATATCAATTTCAGTTTTGCAAAGTAACTTGTGGATGGCAAAATACAAAACAGCAGTAGAAAGGATGTGAAGGATCTTACTAAAAAGCAGCCAAAAACAAACCGAGCACAGCAGTATCAGGAGCAGGTAACTTCTGTGAGAATGAGTGGATTGCAGGCAGTGCAAGAGGTCAGCTATAATACAGAAGATAAAACACAGTGCAGAGAAGCCAGATGATTACTCTCCACCAGTCTCAACCCCCTCCCCAAGATCCTTAATGAGTTATTAAATCAGCCATTGTAAGAAATGAGATATTAAAAATAACTGATAAATTAAGAGCAACAGCACAGTAGGGCTGGACAGTGTAAAGCCATGAACTGTGGAGAAACTTGAAAACCAGGTGTCTGAGCTACACATAAAACTATGTGGCCCCTTATCATTGGAGCCAGTACAGCAAGGAGCCAAGCACAGTATGAATGGGACATGCTTTTATCAAGACTTCTGTGAAGGAACTCGCTCTTCTTCCTACCAAACAATATAAAAATGGTCAAAAGAGAAATGACACAATTTTATTTGAAGTTTTTAAGAAATTCTAACAAATTGCTAATTGCAGGACATGCAAATGGTGCCACAGAATACGCGAGGCAACCAGCAGATTACATGATTTTAGTGTAAGAAAATCAATGACATCATTTACTGAATATTATGTTCAGTTCTATTTATGACACTGCAGGAAGAAATGCAGCATAAAATAACCACAAAAATATTTTAAGGGATGAAAAGCTTTTCATATTAAGTGAAACAAAAAGATTAGGATAGTTTAGTTCAGAATTGACACAAAATAATATGATATTAAATGATCCATCACATAAAGAAGATAGACTGGGTGTTCCCATTTAGTGCCTGTCTCGAAAAAAAAAAGACCAACAAACTCAATGCAGCATATTTAAATCAGTAAAAAAAAATTATTCCATATGAAATGCTTCCTGCAACAAGCTGGCACTGAGATCAAGAGGTCAGCTGGATTCAGAAGACGATTAGACATTTATACATAGGATGAGACACTGGCAGTTGTATTAGGTGGGGTAAATCCAAAGCTTCCAATTTCAGTGCTTAAACAAAGCATTAACTATTTGAGTTGAGAAGAAAATTCGCTCATCAGCAGATTATTCCTTTACTGTCCATTTGGGAGGTTTGGGCAGTGTGAAGGATGGGGCCGCTGCTGGAGTCGGGTGCCAGCCGGCAGCCAGCACTGTTTCACCACAGCATGCTTCCTGGTACCATGCTGCCTGCGTCTCCTGACATCCCACACCTCTTGTCAGTCTCTTCACAGATCCCACTTCACCAGATGAGGCACGGAAGAACCACGGAATACAAGACGTTGCCTTAAAGATTCCTGGCCTGTACTCTTCCATCCAACCTGCACTATGTATCTCTTCCACCTCTCCATGGCTCGTCCCTTTTGTTTAGGGTTTCACCTATATAAGCCTTCCTTTGGCAAGGCCCTTCTCAAAATTCATCTCTTTGATCTTGCCATGATTCAGTTTTTTCCTTTTTATGAGATCCTACTCTTTACTTTCAGTATTTTTAGTTTAATACCGCAAAATAACTGGATGATGCAATAATATCAATATGCCATTATCCCCCAGTGGTACGGCCTTTCTCTAATCCCACACTTTGTTTTGTCACTCTTGTGCCAGGCTTATATCTCAGCCCTGGAAACAGTCTTGGTGTTCATTTCTACCTTTTATGACTACACAATCATGGTTGATATTGGGCAACTGGGACCGCACGCTATAAACTGCTTGGTCCAAGTGACTGTGTTACACAGGCACATCTTGCAGTGATCCACACAAATCCGTAGCAATGCATTAAGTAAGATGGTGGTAATTGCAAAGGTAAGGAAGCCAGATGGAAGTCTTACAAAATATCAGTACTGTTTGAATGTTGTCATACATAGAAAAATCAGGATACGATGACAAAGGAAAGATATAAAAGGGATTTTTCTCTACAACTAACCTAAACAATTTAACTTTTGAAGTCACATATATTACTAGCTTATGGTGGAAAATATAAATACACATAAGCCACATACTGATATTTCATTACTTGGTGGAGCAAATGCCTGGACAGGGCTTGAAACTGTAAAAACTCCTTCAGTTTCCCATTCCACAGCAACCATCTCCTCCCCCTGTCTTTCAGTTGGTGCAGTCATTTTACCTTGGTCCTTGCATCTACGATCAAAGGCAGACATTCTAATTTGAGGATCTCTTTGATAATCTTGAGAAACTAGCTACAGGTAATTTTTTGGCCATCAAAACTAGTTCCAGCAGCTTATTCTCACTCACACTACTCTTCTAATTAGTATGTCATTTATTCATTCCAATAAGCTACTTTACCAGGCATGATGAACGCAGGAAATTTTAATCTGCAGTCATAAACCACAGAAATGAAATGAGTGATGAGCTCTAAGTCAGAAGGTTAAAGATACTATTGTTTACTAGTGTTGAAGTTAAAAAGAAAATAACGATGCTTTACAACAGATATTCTTAGGTACTCCTTATGCTTTGTCTACAATCCATCCCCATAAAATGAGAAGCCACCACTGATGAGAATGCTATTAAGGATAAAAAACACCATCACAGGTGAAATTTTATTCAGAAAAGGAATTAACAGACACTGAAATTGCATGCTTTTAGCATTCATAATAAACAAAAATTTATTGTTTTACTTATTCTGATGATTAAGTGTTGTGTCTGACTGCCTTTGAGGATAACACACCCCAAACACCAGGACTGCATTCTCTGTAGTTTCTCCATGCATTACCCTGTACAGATTACCTGTACACAACGCTGCTTGCAGAGCAGAGCATCTTCTCCTACTTAGAGGTAGGAGAAGATGTTATTCCCTACCTGTGTGTGCACAGGTCCTCACAGACAACTCAGCTGTACAGACAAAACAAGGCTTCTGCTAACATAGGGCCTTCTGCTTCTTTTTACCATTTGGCACCGAAGTGGATTTACCATAACGGTATCAAATACAACCACCTACATTACAAATGATTCACCAAGTATAAAATTCTAGTATGCTTGTAACAGCAGTGTGGAACAGACCCAAACGCCAAGAAAACCAACGCCCCACTTCATTTAAAAGATTGTGTTGTGGACCACTGAGAAGAACCCAGGAGTCTTAGAATCATAGAATTGTCTAGGTTAGAAGGGACCTTTCAGATCATCGAGTCCAACCATCACCCTAACACTGACAAAACCATCACTAAACCGTGTCGCTAAGCACTACGTCTACCCATTGTTTAAATACCTCCAGAGATGGTGAAGTCTTCGTGCTCTTTAGCCTGATTATCAAGTTAGCAATATCACAGTTCCTGGAAAACCTTCCAAGTCCACAACACATCAGTGTTCCAGGCACCTTGTGAGGGACTGCATGATGCAGCTGTATCCCTCCATGGTGACAGAAAAGGACTAACAGCACAACACAGGGCGTGTAACAGTCAGTAATCATCTTTTTAGGCTACTAAAAAAGACATGATATAGGGCAGGGAAAAAAACCCAACCAAACTAGTAATTTATTTTAGTCCACAAAATCTGATTCCTTACTTAAAAATAATCCTTACATGGAGGAGCTATGCAGTGAAGGCATCATTAAATATATCAAGGACATAATCAGAAGGGAAATGTAATAAAAATTCTGTATTAGTTTTTATCTTTACATTCAGTGAGGGCATTTTGCAGCTAGGGAATTTGCTCTGTTTAGTTCATGAGAGAAGAAATAGCCTTTATTTTCAAAGACAGATGTTTAAACTTATCAACTATGTAAACCGCTATAATTTTTTCCCCAACACTGTAACACAAAGAAAAGGAAAGGAGGAGTCGCTTACTGCTTCTGAGAAGGCTGACTTCAGGCAAAACCTACCCTAAGAACCAAGCTGCTTTGATGGCAGCAGGAGCATCCAGCTGCATCCAGCCACTTAAAAACCAGTGGTGGCTTCTCACAGGGAGCAACAGCACCCAGAGTTGAGCCTGGCGCACGCTGCACCACTCCCCTCCTGTCAGCCCAGGGTCCCCACAAAGCTGCTCCTTCCACCTATGAATAGCCATGCTGTCAGAACACTCAGATACTAATTAAGAGGCTGCTGATCATACTTGAAAATAACTAGCTTGAAACCCAGCCAGTGCTCGTTCATGGGTCAGGACACAGTATGGGACAACAAAATTGGAGCACTGTAAACAAGCTCTAGCAAAGGAAAGAAAGAAAATCAACATGAATTATTGTTTTCAGAAACGGTACTCTGAAATTCCTTCTTTAGTTCTTCTTACAGATATAAATGTTTTCCTAGAGGAGTTGATTGCCAAACATAAATTTTGCTACTTGTGCTTGGCAGAATCCTAAAAATGCAAAGCTTTTTCTATCCAGAAAAAACACAATGTGAATTTTCTAGTCTTGTACTGCTAAGATGACTCAATACTAATCTACAGGGCTCTGAAGGTAAGAGCAGAATCACGCTCATCTGAATTCTTTACCTTTCAAACAAGGTTTTTCTGACAGTATATTTTATTACTCATAGTCCATGAGTCCACCATTGTGCAGGAACGGATTTCACAGAAACCACCCTAAACCCAGGGCAATTACATTCTGTCACTGCCAACCCGAGGAAAATACGAAAGGCTGCTAATACCTGCCCTCTTGGAGGGTCTGGAGGGAGGTTTTATTCCTGCCATATGCAACACTATGCCATTTTGAACTAAACTGCAAACAATACTAAGAAGCATTTTAATGTGGACTAAGAGAAACTGGGAAACCAAGACCTGCTCCCCCATCCACGTAAGCAGCATCAAGTTGCAAGGCAGTAGTAGCAATACTCTTCCCACTGCTCCCTGCCCAGGTCCTGTGCTCAGTCTCTATAGACAGGTCCGGAGACAATATAAATACTCCATCAAATGAGGAAAACAGCTCAGAAATCTAAATCCTGCTCCCCCAATACTGCTTCCTCAACATTAAGCACAAGAAGGTGATGTGTATGCCAGGTCTCCCAAGTACGGTCCGCAGAAGAGACTACATGCTCTGCAGTACTTCATCTTGCAGTTTATACAGAAAAAAATCTGTATGGGAAATTTCAAGGTTATGGGCTCAAACTTGGCTTAATAACACATGGTGGCATATGTTATCGTTACATAAACAGTTATATGGGATCCCAACTGTTAGTCAAATGGTGAATTGCAACAGTAATTGCCACAGCTATCCAACAGCGTTACTCATTTCTTTTGCCCTCATACTATTGGTTCTACTTTGCCTTTTTTTTTTTAAATAAAAAAATGAGCAAATTAACCTCTCAAATCTTCCCTGTAAAACAAGCAGTTCAAACCTTTAATCACTAGGGAGTTTTGTGAGCTGTTATTAGCACCCTTGGACTGTTGCTCTCCAAAAGACAACACAGCGTTCCTGGAGCTTCATACCAGTGACAAACACAGAGGACACAAATCCTTCCTGCTCTTGAGACAGATTCCTCCGCATGTGGGGACCAGGCACTGTCCTTTTAAGTCCATACTGTTATCCAGAACTCATGACAACGGGGTGGTCGGTCATGACTTCCACAAGCTTCTGAGAATCTTCGCTTCTCTCAGTGAAGCCAGGCAAACCTGGTCTAAACTCTTCATTCCCAGTTTACAATTGCACAGGATAAATACAAATTATTTGCTCAAGCCTTCTTCCGATGTAATCAGTGAGTATCTCTGCTTTCAAATTTCCTGCTTTCCCTATTTACATTTTCTTTCACACTACTCATAAAAAACACCCCTTGACTAATTTTATGACAAAGATTGACACATGGCATCCCATGCCAGTACCAACTTCTTACCTACAATCGGTTTCAGACCTATCGCCTATAGCCAGGCCTAATCCACATAATATATACTGCATTTTTATCATTTTACTTTCTTAATAACTGTATAGCAAAATATGAAATTAAATTAAAACATACTATATTTAAAAGTTAATTTAGCCTTTTGTATACTTGTTAATGAAGATACCCATTCATAGCTCACTAAAATTCAGCATCTGGGAAGAAGACGTACAGAGGCATGAGGAACAGAGGACACAGGGTTTTGCAAACACAATGAACACCAGTTCATTTTAAAAAGCAGACCTTTTGGTTTGCAACAGTACCATGCAGTAATTCAACAGAATAAAAAAGTCTGAGCAATTTGCATTAAAATTCAAGATGTAATTTTTTGAATTTCCACAGAGATTCGTAGAAATATTTTTTGGCATAGCCAGAAAATTAATCACTACTAACTTCACCTTCTATGGCTGTTTTAAGTACCCCCTACTCAAATCATTTCTCATATAACAGCCACTCAGAAAACTGTCAGCTTTTTTAAGTCAGCTGTTTTAAAAAGCCTTTTGTTGAAACCAAGTATGTTTAACAGTGATCTGAAAGCCTTAATTTTGATAGAAATTGCAATATGTCAAACTCAATAAAGGCAGCAGAACTATGTTTGGATGCCAGAATGCAGTATGTAAAAAAAATATATTAAATTATGAAATTTCAGTAACAGGATATTTATCAGCTGCTTATCGCGTCTGTATGCAGTTATAGGACTTGGACCCTGTGCTACTTCGTAGAAGTATGCTGAGAAGCTGAAGCAGATTTGCTCTGCACTGTGCAGGTTTCTCAATATGTATTAATACAAAAATTTTTGCTACATAAAAGTATTTTCTTCTCCTTTTTTCTGTAGAGAGAAAATAATTTCCTTACTTTCATATGGTATTGCAGGGACAAGAAGACTAAAGAGAAAAATGGAAAGACACAAAAAAGCTAAGTGTTTCTCAGAATATACTGGTTATACAGAGCAGTTTCACATAACCTGTCATACACGTTCACCTCTAGTTCTGCCAAAACAAGATATTCCTCCTAAAGCAGGGCAGTGTTGAGCAGCCCCACTGTGATAGAGCCGAGCCACTCAGCGTTAGCTCTCTGCAAGCTCCCAGCTGGTGTCAGGACGCAGGTGCAGAGCCAGTGACACTCGCACCAGTTTAGCAGGGCTTCTGCTTTGCTCCTGTTGACTGCTGTTCCGCTGCCAGCCCCACTGGGCTGTGCCAAAGGCAATTCCGTACCAACATACTGTACTTCTGTTCCAGCAGAGAGTTCTTCCAACTCTAACATAATTCAACATGATTAACAAAAGGATGGTTTCATAACACTAATTAGCATTGTGTAGTCAGAAGATAGACTGTAGGCCTATATCTCTAATGTCCTATGTTAAATTTGTTCTCTACACATAAAAGACTGGTACATTAACCATGTCGTCTTTTCACATTTTTCTTTTCAGAGAAGCCTGGATGAATCGTAATGCACACAGATAGTCTGAAACACTCAGCAGATGATTTCGCTTAAATCTCAAGTAAGACAAATTAGACGGGATCTTCAATCACTGCTTTGGGACGTGTGGGCGATGTATTACATTTTACAAGTAACAGCATTTGGAAAAATTCAGTTTTCACTCTTCAGCCACTGTACTCTTTTAATTACATGCTAAAACTTGGAGAAATAAGAACTGGAAAGGAAAAGAGCAGAAGAGAGACTTCACAGAGATAACGAGATAGCTGCTTGCTCAAATTAGGCAACATCATCTTTAATGGCTGCAGTGCTGAGCTAAAGGAGGGAAAAAGCCAAATCCTCATACTGCCCGTGCATTCCCTTTTAGCAGCAGAGCCATTCTGTAGTAACTAGTTTTAAGTAAGATGTAAAGGTCTAGCAGCAAGTTCACTAGTTGAGCGAGGGTTTTGATTTTATAGGGTGTGATGGAAGAACTAGTTTGAGGCTGTATAAAACTAATAGAATAAATTCTGCCTCAAATCTCTGTGAACCTTTAATATTCCAGGATCCATAGACAAATGAAAGTCTCAAAAGATCTCCGGAATCGTAATGCTTTGTATGCCTATTCATTTCCTGCTGCACACTTTCTTTAACACTCTAAAAATAAAGAAAGAAATTAGGGAGACCTGTCAAACTAATTTTTTTTTTTAAAGTCCAATTTCAATCTTCCCTATCAAAAATGTGATTCAAAAACTCTTGTAGCTATTATTGTCCAAGGATTGTATTTTTTTTTTTCAGCTGTTTGGATGGATTTGATGTTACAACAATGTGGACAATACCTTTGTTTTCTTGTCGATGCAAACATTGGACTGTTATACCAAGAGTCAGCATGACTACTACTGCTAACCAGAGCTCAGGTCAGTACATACTTTCCTTACAGTGGTAACCACGTTGTGAATCTTACATGTTCAAAGGTTATGCATCAGGTGGCTGGCTTAAAAGTTTTGCAAATAGAACTAAGGCACAACTGAGAGTATTATTTTCCTTCAATATTATTATTGTAATGTATGAGGATAAATGTTAATACTGCAAGTACCTGACTTTAATTGAAATGTAAACTGCTTGTTGATATTGTCTCTTCCAGATCTCTAATCACAAAAGCGAATCTAAAAATTGCTGGGCCCAAAACATTTGCAAAAGAGATTGAAATCACTATCTGAAAGTTAAGCACAGTAGTATTTTAGGGGTTAAAGTCACACTAATAGCATCTTCTTTAAAAATACACCTGTGTAGTTTGTATACTTCTCTGTTACTACAATATATGTTACACATATTTATAAACACACACAAAAAGGAAGAAATTCACAAGTATGAAATACGTTTGTATATTTCTGAGACCTTCAGACTGAGGTCTACGTAAGACACACACATCACAGGCAGAAAGCCAAAATAAGTGTGAGCAGCTAAAAGATTAAACTGAGAAGATATGATAAAACCAAAAAAAGAAAAAGCTATATTAGTAGTGAACCGCAGGACAAATAATTTAGCCAGCCAGCTTATCCCAGTGAAAGATATAAACCTACTGAAGGTTTAAAACGTCTCTCTATAGGAACCAGTCTATCAGAACAGAGCTAGCAACGATTCCCTAAAACCCAGCCAGATGCTTCTGGGTACCTATTCCAGCTGACTCCATGTGAGGTTGTACGTGTGAGGTCACATGGCTTTGCCCACAGCCACGGTTCTAGGAACAATTCCCACTGTTGCCTTGGCAGTGGGTCTGCTGTACCAGCGCTGGCATTGGGAATGTTTCACCATTACGCCACTGGAAATGGTCAAAGCAAAATTTTAGCCCATGGCGAATGTGAGCAGTGACAGCTGTTTGCTGCAGCACGTTGGCTGGTACGGGTGGCTCAAGGAGGCTTTTTTTTGTGTGGTGTTTACCAAAATACATGCAGCCATGCAGACCTACACATAATTTACAGAGTTCCAATAAAAAACTTCCAACGCAGAAAATACAATCTAGCTTTTAAATGAGCACTGCAAATCTTCAATTAATATAGTAACTTTGTGGACACAAGCACATGCAATTTATGGGAATTTATTTATTTTAAAGAGGAGGAGGGGAGAGGTTATAATACATAACGTTATGAGCAAGGAACTTCCAAACCCGGTTCTAAAATTATCTTCAGCTTTGTTAAATAAACAAACTCTATCCGCCCCCTTTTGCATATTTCTAAAGTCTTTCTTCTTTCTCCTCTCCTTAGACTGCTCATGAGCTTAATCTGATCAAAATTCTTTAAGGATGTCAAGGGGATAAATAATGCTATTAACAGCCACTAGTTTCCATTTGCTTTTCAGAAATGGGTGCATTACATTTTGAAGTATTATATACACTATTAGGTATTCACAGAATGCGCTATTAGCAAGAGACAATATGCAGAGGAAGAAGAGGAGACTAAAACATTTTTTGCATTAACAGGAGGATCCTCCAAGTGGTTTGCAGTGTGCTCCAGGGCCACTCCATTGTTCTACAGTGCTAGAATTTCAAGCAGAAGACATTTAACTCTGCTTCTTCCAGGAACAAAATATAAATGCAGGGAATCAGGTATTTTATCCAATGCAGGTAACAGATTTCTACCTAGCAATTTTCTGCAACTTAAATGTAAATGATGCATGAAAAATGTATTCTTATTAAACGTTAAACACAAGTGTTTTAACTGAAAAGTAGGGAACACAGCAATGATCTCTGTGTTTTGTCATCACCAACAACTGCAGCCCTACAGGCCCGAGGAGCCTACAGTTTCTACCGACCTGTGATCGAATTAACAGAGAGCAAGTGCAGCTTCAAAGAAATTATGGGTACTTTATTATGTGCATTCAGAAAGAGACAGCCATGAAGCATTGCCTTGCTAAATGTTATAAAAGTTCTTATAAATATTCATGGGCAGCATTTGTACTCTAAGCATTTAATCATTTCCTTACTAAAAAGGAATGGGGGGAAGGGGAGAGGAAAAAATTACCGTTTCCTCAGTTCCAAAGAGTTCAAGGGAACAGAAAAGACAAACTTTTGCACAAGTGCTCTATAAATTAGACAGCACCAAAACCAGAAACTTACAAACAAGAGAACTTTTTCAGGCAGATTTTTTTTTTTAAACTACATCTGAAGTTTTAAAACAGTTTGCAAGTACTAAGCTAGTCATTTTTTGATCATTTGCATTTCTTGAATTTTGATCATTTACATTTCTACGACATTAGCTTTTGAAAAACAAGATTGATCTGTTGCTTCTGACATTAGTATGAAGACAGATTTAGTTGGCTGTGCTTCTCTGCATTTTTCAAAACCCCACTGTCAAAGATGAGCCTAACGTCACAGCACAGATAAATATGGCTGCTTCACAATGGCAAGGCTTTGTGCAACTCGGAAACTCGATCCATTGGTACACAGCTGTTGTGAGCTAAAATAGTGAGACTCAAAATCCTGCCATCACCCCTTGAAAGCACTGCATTTCTAACTATATTCTAAAGCACACAGCCTATTGATTAAGCCTCTCTGACTTAAAGCTTATCAATACTACTGTGAATTAATAGAGATTACTGTAATACACGCTGACAATACAAAAGCCTGTTCACCAATGGTTTGTGCACAAAAGACAAAAGATACTGCAAACCAGCTTTGAAATAAAATTATAAACATAATATAAAGGCTAAAAGATGTAGAGTAATAACATCTGAACTCCTCAGAAATCGCCGAAGCAGAGACAGCAGTGAGGGGCCAGCTTAGACCACCTGCCTTGCTGTGATCCTCCAAGGTACCAGACCAAAGTACTCAACTCCCCACCTCTGACATTCTTTTATCTACCCTTTCATACCAAGAACATCACTTTCTGAGAAACACATGTTGCACGATAGCTTTGGCTGTGAATATCTTTGGCTATGGTACTTTTGGTTCCCTCTTGTATCAGTCAAGTCAGATTGCAGTCTGTACCTGTACTGCAGCAGTACCTGACTGCTCTCAGGTGTATCGGACAAGCCTCAGTGGAGTTATTCCAGGCGCACACCCCATGTTTAGAAATACAAAACAAAATGAAAAGCGATGCTGCCTTTTACTTCCCTCAGGAAAACTGCCTCTTGCAAATGGTTTTATCATTTTCATTATATCCTGTTTGATTTGCTTTACCGTCTTGACTGGAACAATAGCTAAGACATAATAGAAAAAGATTTTTCCACAGGCTGGTTCTAATTACATTAAATCTCAAGTGAGATAGGACATTTAAATAAGAAACAACAACTGCAGACTCTGAGATAATAACATACCAAGATACTAGGCTTTTTGAGAGTACCATTAAAATGATGCATTAAACATTACAGTGTACTCCAATCACGTTTCAACACGAATGCCATTTCTTCTGTAGCACACCGCTGCAGAGAGATTAGCAGTTATTGCAGTCAGTGTTCAACTCTGAACAATTAGGAAACATAGATCTTTATAACACGAAATATGAGATACATGCTTGAACTTCTGCATGAGGTGAGGCGGTTGGGAATGCAGGGTCACTACAGGATTAATCACCTCATGAATCCCGAGGTAGAGTTGAGGAAGTTTTGAAGAGCTCCTGGATTTTGTTGCAAGTTGTACCTTTAACATTTTGTCATGATAACTGAATTATCTTTTAACGTGCTTGGAAAACATACCACCTTTAGATTGCTGAAAACCACTGAAATATGAACAGACTAAATGGAGACCGGGGCTATGTGGGCTATAAACACAGTGAAACCTGTCAATAGACCCATAGTTTGTGTATTTAATGCTATAAGCCACCGTGCAGCTGTGCTTCCAGAATAGGTGCTTATGGGACCCTGCAGCAAATTCCCCTGCTGGAAACCAAAACTGAAGAAAGGGAACTTATGTGGGGAGGGAAGGAATTGAACTACCCCCCCGCCTCCCTTTCCGTTGGCTATGTGCTAGTCCAGGTAAAGGGAAGGAGAGAGGTTGGCCTGTGGAAATGGGGGGGAAGACAGTTCATCAATTCCCTTTGCTTGCAGCTAGTTACTAAACTGACTTAACTAGCATCAAACCGTGTATAAGTGATTCACTAGAGTATGGCTAGAACCAAAACAGTTACATACATACAGATTTGGGTATCAGTTACTTATCTGTTCAGCTGTTTTTCTATAATTGTCACAGTAAAGTTTCAAGGAAACTATCTAGATACTGAGGATTAAGAGACTTACTTTCAGTCAATAAACAGAATCTGTGATTCTAAATTCTATGCTTAGAGAATATAAACTTTCACAGTAGCAGTTCAGTAAGTAAAACATTCTTGTCTAAATAGCAAAATGTATATTAATTCTCTATTAAAAATGTAATCAAGTACACAAAAGAAAATTGAAAAAAACTTATTTCGGCACACAAAATTTATTTTCTTGTGTGTATATTTACACTTCAGGCTTGCAAGACTAAAAGTGCTCTTATGCACTAATTACCTATGTTTGTCTAGTGAACAATCCACGGCACTAGAGAATGATTGCTCACATGCAGAAAGTTGAGTAGTAACACTTACATACCACATTGCAAAAACATTTTCTAAATGCAGCTCAGAGATATCTGCACAGACACTGCTGGAGATGCCTGTCTGAATAGATCTAAATCTGAAAAGAAAATGCAGACAGGTATGTAAAAGACTCATGCAAATATTACTACCTATGAAAATATTTAATTAATAAAGAAGAAGGAATTTAAGTTGTATATCCTTCTCTATTAATTATTGCTTTTGTTAACTTCCTTTAGGTGCTTATGCTTATAAGGCATTTGTAAACCAAAATTAGTTGAAGATGCTCACCTTCATGTACCCTCACCACTTCTCTTGTACTGGCTCTGCTATTCTCCTGATACCTCCGAACCAACTCAGCTTTCAAACTGCAGCAAGTCAACCTGAATGGGTCGTTTTCTTCCAGGTCAGCAAGTTGAATGGGCTTGTGAAGATAGGCGATAAGCATCAAACATTAAGCCAGAGAGGGGACAATGCTGCATGGCCAGGAGCAGCAGTCAGGTACCTGCTGTAGCTCTACCACCCTCCGTATGCCAAGAAGTACTTCTCAGTAGAGACGTCAGCAGATGAAGAGCAGCAAGTTTTACATAGGCATCATGGCCTCCCGATACTGTTCTGAAGCTCCTGGGCTCACACTGACTGACTGTGTTGCATTAAAATTTTCCATTCTGCTCAAGTATCTTTATTCAAAAGAATACTTCAGTCATTTAAAGTTACCAGAGCAGTCTCTCACAACCTGTGCTGCAAGGGCCACATTAGCACCATTCTTCTGTCCCACAGTTTCCCTAGGGCCAAATGTTTTCCTTGGGAACTGTGAGTGGCTCCGGGAAATCACAAATATATGACCTTGTTCTACCTGTTCTCAAGATACAGACTAGCGTACTTCACATGGGGCTATGGACTGGTGTTACCTATTTACAGATGCTCTTAAAATAATCATGTTAATTGCCTTTTTTTTCCCTGCACAGTTCCTGGCATATCTTTTCCACATTGGATACCACTGAAATACCAGGGTGTAATTTTACCTTCAAACTAAACAAAAGGCTATTTCTTCCCCAAAGAAAGTAATAATTTGAAAACCTGCTAATCTTGACGGTGAGTTGAAATAAAGGCTGGTAACAAGAGAGGCTGCACAGAGCACAGGTCATGAGGACCCGAGTACTGAAGAGGGAACGCAAGATGAGGAATGCTTCCTGCAGCTAGGACATCCATAAAAGCCAATGCCAGTGCTGCAGTGCTAGTAATTCAGCAGCATAAGGACAAAAAAAAGGAGACTTACTTCAACAAATTGGATGTGATATATTGCACTTTTAGTGCTGTATCCCATGGCTACTGAATTACTGAATCTTCACTGACTGTTTTATGTCACATGATCTCCTGATTTGCTATCGAAGTTTCTTCCTATACAGGCTGGTGGTCTCTCATTATGACCAAGATTTACAGAGCACAGATTTCGGATTTTATAGAAGCCACTGTGCTTTCTAAAGATCCACCTTTTGTTCTAATCAACTGAAATAGCACTTTTTGGCTATGACACCTGGTGGGTTTGGGATTTTTGCACACCCC
>VYZM01002738.1:33696-53194 GCA_013398915.1 Dromas ardeola
TTTTTTTGAGACTTGCAATGCATATTTCTCACTCAGATCTCTAAGGATGTTAACAAGATTTATCCGCACAGTCTGTCTCACTATTTGCCCCCCTTTAATTCTTTGAGATACAAGTACTTTTATGTTACAGGAAATGAGGACAACAGAAAGCTGCAGATCCCATGAATGTAAAAATTGTCGTGAAGGCATGGAACAATTCAGCCCTAATTACAGACAGCTGGAGTCTGCCCTCTTTGCAGTGATACTTCGATAATTAACCAAATACTGACTGATGCAAGATTCAAGTATGTCACTGCCACTCAGATACTTAAGGTTAATTTTTGTATCCATCACTGAAATGAAGCTTAAAGGATATCATCAGCTAAAGCCTGGAAAATCAGTGACATACAGCCATACAGTTAGGCAAGGATTATTTTTCCTTCAATGAGCTTGGTACTATCTTTCTTCAGCTGCAGAAGAAATATCGTTGCCATTAAAAAGCTCATAAATTTTGATTAATTTAATACTTGTATATTCACTCAGTTTAAGCCCTAAACTTAAATACAGTGAAGCCACAACACTGATTAATAAAATAAACCCCAAAATGTTCTGATAGGCATTACTGTAGTAATAGTTGTTTATTTCTCATGGTATGCCATCTTTAAATTTGTGGATTTGTGTTTCTTCCTAAGTAAGCTTTGTATGGACGTTGAAACCAAATGCAGATACTCTGAAGCTATTAGAAAAGAGGTTGGCAGAGATAGTGCTCAAGAAGCCTGAAACATTTGTAAGGCAAAACTGCTAATGCATCCCTTCTTCTGCTTGTAATGAGATACATTTTTAAATTGTTAGGTACCTGAAACTGTATTTGCAGCAAAAACCAAATCTGACAGAGGAAGTCAGTAAAAACAAGAGGAAGCTGTCATCCCCAATTCTGTTTTCAGCAGTCCTTTCCCTGAAAATACGAATTTTTAGACAGATTCAATCCCTCTGGACTGGTTACACAGCTAGTTAGTGCTGCACTGATCAGGAGAAAACATTGTGGTAGCTCCTGCAACTTTTATTTCTTTTACTACTAACTCAAGAAATCTACCATGAAAAGTTGGAAATATTGAGTATTTGATGAAATATTTGATGTTTAATTTTTTGATGGTAAAGATGTTCGTAAAAACAGCAATACACCCCAGAAATTCTTGGTAAAGACACGGTGCCACAAGAAATGTAACCAATCAATAATTGTTAGACCCTGGGTACAGCTACAAAGAAGAAAAACTTCACGCAATTCAGTTGGACACATGCAGTGCTCTTAAAAAATCTGGGTGGGGAGGCAAGAATCTAAAGAATCTGGGTTAGGGATCCTTTTCATTTTGTGTTTTGTTTGTCTTCACACCTCTTATCTCACATTGAAAAATAAACAATCCCAGTTATGTTTGCACACTGCCTAACATACTCCTTCAGTAGGAAAAATCTGAATTTTGTTAAATATCTTTGGAATACCACTGTAACTCAAATCACAAAGTGGCACCAAAACAGTGCAAGTTAAACTGTAACCTGCAGTTTTTCTCTGGAGAATACACAGAATTTTATTACCAGAAATGGAAAGTAACGGAATAAAAATAAATGCTTGGCAAAAAAATAGGCTAACTCATATAAAGAATGATATGTAAGACATGGGTGAAAAAGAAAGCAAGCCAGGTATTTTTGGAATTATTATGAAGTCCATTAAAACTCCTACCTATTCATCCATAAAGCATTTTTGCTTAAAATATATATATATATATATATATGCTAATGTTCATATGTAAGATAGTGATGATTGGGCTGAGAAAAATCCTGCTTTGTAAGAACAAAGGAAGAAAGACTATGCATCATCAGCAAGTGTTCCTGAAAGCATTTTCAGAGAGTTCTACTGAAGAGAGTTAAGGAAATTGGTGTTGAAAAGGAAAAGTTGCATTCTGGATAAATTGCTAAGAAATGCTTTGAATCTGAGAAGCCTCCAACATTTCTATTATTTGGTGTTAAAAAGGTGAGATAGGAGATGTTGCTGAAGCAAGTCAGTGCACGAGGTGGACACTGTAGTGCATAGGGGGAATGTGACAATGCCCAGACCCTGGAGACAGTGGCACTACCTGCACTCAGCGAAACATCAGCAGCTTCCCGCATTTCAAATACACACGGAGGGGACCGCATGGAGGAAGTGGCTGCACTGGCAGAAGCGAAGACATCCTCTCTTAACATAGTCTGCAGCACTGCTCTCTTACCCCTGTTTCACAGGTATATTTTTAGACGTGTCTGCCTTCTGTTCTCTCATTCCCTCACTTTGCTCTTAGCATTAACAGACCGTCCAGAAGTAGGATATTTACCTCATCGCCTATATGCCATTTCCTAATAGGGAGAGTATGGAGCTAATGTAACAACTCTGATGTACATATTGTAGCAAAAAAATAGCACCAATACTGTAGGCTATAGCTCTTGAGTATCCGGACTACACTTAAAAAAAATATCTTTTTATGGCAACTACATACGTAATCTTTTCCAACTCGACAGTTATTCTTATTTATACAAAATGATTCTTGCTTGCAGCAGGTTCAAGTACGTTGATTATCTTTTTCAACCCTAGAAGTTGATAATTTTCTTAATTAGCAGAATGTGAGGTGTGTTCAGGTTTTTTTGTTGAGTTTTTTTTTTTTTTTTATTTTTTTTGTTTTTTTTTTTTTTAAAAGAACGGGAATGTGTTTCTTGCCAAGACCACATCACATAATAACAAGCTAGAGAAGAATGAAAGGACCCAGCATGAAAAACGCAATCTAATTATCACCAACTGAACAGCTGATAAATGAAATGACAAAGTAAAATACACTAGTTTCACATGATGGAAATTAAGGGAGAATGAATTTGTTATGAATATTGAATAAATGAAAACTGGGAACCTTGCCGTAAGCAAGGCCTCTCATCCCCCCATCACTGAAAATGCACTGCTCCCACAGAGAGCAATCCCCCATCCCAGCACAGACAGACCTAGAAGATCCCGTACCCAGCAGCAGAGTTGTTTTGATGTAAAATACAGGAGCCTGCTTAAAATGAAGAGCAGCACTGGTTTGGAGCTTTACAAACTTATGAGATGATTTTTCCATTTTGCCTGTCCTGCTTATTTGAAGTTTCCAGGGACAGCCATCACACCAGCATGAATTTAACAAACATGAGCAGCAGTCTTCTTTTGTCAGATGAACTGACAAAGACGAGATTTTTAACATACCTGTGGTGGGACAGATTTAATAGACAAGTGAAAATGGAGACTAATGCAAGCTAGTGAAAAATCAGAATTGCCCTTTGGAAAGAATTGCATATAGGGACATTTAATAAATATTTTTATGTTACTGTTGCTTACTCTGTCAATGTTTCCATTTTGAATCATCCCCTTCAGACATTTAAACCTCAACTGAAAAAGCCTGGTTGGACCTGAAAAATTAGCCAGTCAGATCTCAGGGGAAGAACAAAGTCTTTGCTTTACTCCCTCAACCCAAACACATCTTGAATTTAATGTCCTTAGCTACTTCTGAAATAGAGCTAAAAAACTTGGGTTTTAAATCTTTCTTTTTTTCATTAGTTCAAATGTTACCTTATCTCTTTCCTAGTTTAGCGATATAATTCTGCGATTCCTACAACACTGACGGGGAAGGCAGCTGGCCTGTTCTGGACCAGGAGCAGACAGAACACAGTGCTTGTGCTCCCAATGCTTCTTCAAACTGTACGTACAAAGTAACTGCTACAGCAGTAGGAGTCTGGCAAACTGTTCAGGAACAAAAGAAATCCACTACAGATATGTAAAATCATTACAGGAATATTTTTATGGTTATTATATTAAAAATACTTTTAAGCCAATAGCCCCTCCCTGTCTTCTGCAGGTACCTCGATTTTATCTACAGTATACATCAATCACAGCAGACTCTGTTTCAGTGCCAGTGTTTTATGTTCCTTCCCCGCTCTACATGCCAAGCCAGAGAGAAGAAACAAAGGCTGGTGGTGTTCCTGGAAAAAATGGGTTCTGCAGGAATTAGTGGGCAGTTTCCTTTCATGCACACATAGGCCTGCATTCTATGTGACGAGTTAACCTATGCAAACACATTCGTAGTATAATTTCTTTTCAATGGCAAGTGTCCTGACAGAAATGTGTGTGGGTACTGCATGTGGGAGAGGAGGTTGATAATAGTTTCAGAAGAACTGCTCCCGCTGGTAAATTACTGTGTGGCTGGAGAATGAGGCAGGCTGGTGACCAGAGGTGTGTTCAGCCGCCTACGGCCTTCCATTGTTATTGAGAAGGTGGTGACTTCCTCATCATTGAATCTTTCCCCTTATTTTGCTCTTCCTTCCTGATGATAAATGCACTTTTTATTATCTAACCAATTCAACATTACTTTTAGAAATTTTATCACTCATTTAGATTTCACTTGGTGAGTCAAGCGGAAAAAATGTGTTCTCAAGCTGAGAGAAAACCCTCCCATTTGCAATCCCTGAGCCAAGAGCACCTCCCATGCAACATCCTCCAGCTGTTCTCAGAGACAGAAAGAATCTGTTCACGTGGCATTCTCAACCAGTTCCCACCTAGGCCATGCCGGAGCATCTCCAGCAAGAAGGAGATCTGCCCAAACCAGCAACCCCTGGCTCTTCCCAGGCCTCCTCACCCAGCACTTCCTCAGACTGCACAAACCTCCCCATGTTCAGCCCATTAAGATCTTCCTGTGCCAGCAGAGAAATCTATCACATAGCATTGCTACTCCTGTTCCAGGGCCACTGATTGTCACTTTTATCGGCTAAATAATAGTAATTTCAATACAGCAACAATTATGGGAACCTATTTCCTCAGCTGAAGCCATTATCCCAGGTAGATTTACAGTTAGTGCTGTTTTGACAAAGGCTGGATGCATAAAAAAAGAAGTTGCTCTGCCAGGCAGCAATGTACAGGTAACAAACAAAACATCACCTTTCAGTTTTCTAAGGATTTTTCCTCTAAAACGATGACGGTTGTAAATTATTTGTATCTTCTAACCTGCTGAATAAAGACAAGCCAAGGTAGTAACAGTGACATTAATGCTGAACATTTTCTAAAATCCTGCCTTTAAACCTCACAGAAATTGGGATAGACTTATCCTAGGGCACTAACAGTTCTCCCATTAAAGTTTCAACACAGATACATGGGTGGAATAAATACCTTACTTGGACTGGGTAAGGGAGAACATCTATACTTCTAAGGTTCAGAAACACAGTACTAATTTTTCTAACAAAAGTTACATAAAAATACTGTCAGACCTGTTCCCTCTCCCTCTCTAAAGCAGAGGGTAGTATAAGAAGGAACAATTATAGATATCTGAAAATCTGAATTCTTAGCATTCTTGAAATTGTAGCAAACAAAAACACAACACATTTTTATTCATGCCAAATGGCAGACACATGGAGATATGTCACTTTTGATATATGCAGTTACATTACTGTTTTCCACCAATATAACCAAACTAAGGAAAATTCTATTGTACACAGGTTCAGCGAGGCTTTGAGAAGTGCATGAAGACCTTCTTTTACCCTCTTCTCTCAAAACAGACTGAATCACCATCTTGGACTATTAAAAGTGTGGTAATTCCCCCCCCCTTTCCGTCTTAAACCTTCTGGTTTTAGTGATTGGTTATGCTTCAGCCACTTTTACAAGGGGACAGAGCCTACAATGGGGTAGCTTGGAGAAGCTATTGGCTTTGCAGGGGGGCTGGACTAGATGACTTCTAACCTAAACTATTCTATGATTCTACTCCCACTTTAACTTTAAAAAGTAGCACATTTTTGTAGAAACATTAGATGTTTCATACCTGATTATGAATGGATGAAAGGCAGAGAACAGGATAAGCAAGGAAGAACAGCAAAGAAAAGAAGGAAATGGAAAAAGAAAAGAAGGAAATGGAAAAAGAAAAGAAGGAAATGGAAAAAGAAAAGAAGGAAATGGAAAAAGAAAAGAAGGAAATGGAAAAAGAAAAGAGATTTTTGAGGAAATGTTGATTGGCAAAAATGAGCAACCTTCATGGTTCAACTATACAAGTTTATCTTTCATGTGTTTCAGAAGTCAACAAATTACTTACCATGTAACTAAAACCAGGTACAGAGATGCTTCTACAACTTACTCCAAATTGCAGTTTTGCTAGGTGTTTGGTAGGAAGTGAGTTACTAACAGAGTAATAGCAAAATCTAATTTTGTTTTTCAATGCTGAAGAGATGGGATGAACCCTCAGGAAGAAAATTTCAACTACCAAGTAAACCATCAGATACTAAAATTCCAACTTCTTGCTGATAAATGAAACTCACAAAATGACAGATTCATCCAATGTTTGGCTCTTCTAAGATACTCTATTTAAACTCTGGTAGGAGTAAAACAATATCCTCTATAATCCATAGAAGTTATCTTACGATACTGAATTAGGGAAATAAAAAGATGTTAGAAAAATTAGTTACCGCTTAAGTCTGAAGCATTTCATCCATTCTAACGCCAACGGTTGGCTTTGCAAAACCGTCTGCAGCTACTGGCAATAAATCCTGCTGAAAATTTCAAAACTTCCTACTTCTCCAGACAAATTTGCTTCACTCCCTTCTCTTCATGGCTACTGGTCAGGACAGCAACATTTTCTGTAAAAGACAGACAATGATGTTATTTCAGACAAACTTCAAGTGTGACTTATTGTTAATTTTCCTTCTTTATTCATCTCCTGATCTTGTAAATGCTCCATAAAGACACCTGAATTCTCTTCAGAATTCTGGCTGCACAGCTGCCACACCAGACTCTCTTCCTCCTCCTTAGCATTCAAATTTGTTTTCTGACCCCCTGTCTCTGCTGCAGTCTCCTTTTAATTTTATCCGCTCTACAGCCAACCTATAGTGTGGTTGGAGCGCACACACTGAAGAAAGGCCCATAGAAGCAAGCTGGTATAATTTAAGACTTTTCCTAGTAAAAATAACAGGCAATCTTAGCAATTTTCTTATTTTTAATTACAATTTCCAAACAAAATATAAAGAATGAGCTAGGAAAAAAAAAGAAAACCAGCTACATTTATTACATCTTTTAAGAGAACAAAAGCACACTGGTTTATGTTACTTATGTTTGCGTATAGGCAGTTCATGGTGGTTAGACCTTCATTCCAGTAAATTACTCAAATAAATAACCTTCATCTTAATCCAGCATAACTGAAGTCAGAGACATTTATAGGCATGTTCATAGAGCAGCAGAGAGGTATTTGTTGGTTTGCTGACACTGTCCAGGCTGTGCCTCTATATCGTTCCCAGAGGGCTTTTAAGTTACTCCAGGAGACAGCACTGTCTAGTTCTTTTGGGGTTTTTTTTGTGGGTTGGCTTTTTTTCTCCTTCCCCCCCCCGCCCACCCTCCCACTATTCTGCTTCCTTGACTTCAAGTACAAACACATTTGTGGATGACAAAGTTGGTGGAAAGAAAGTAAACACAAATGCCCAAAGAAATTATTTGTATTATGAAAGCCACAGATAACACGGAGCAAAGCGCTTTATAACTTCTGTGGAAAGAAATGACAGTCTGGTGAGCATACACAGACCACACAATAGCAAGACAGCACTCATGAGCGTGACAAGCAAAACCATCAACTGCTGAGCGGCATAAGCAAAATGCCGTGACAACAGTTATAACAACAAACACATTTTTTAGGACATTTGAAAGGAAGATACTGAAATAGCTTTGCAGATGAGCAACAACAGGTGAGATGAGTAAGTGCCATCATAACAGGAAACAGGCATTATGTGCTTAAAAATGTAATTAATGAGAAGGGTGAATACCCTCCTAATGAAGGCAGATAAAGGAATAGCCACTAATTTAGTCTGAAACTTCAACTTGTGGCTCATCATCTAAATGGAGATATTAAAGACAAGTCAAGACCTTACTCTGGATGGAGAAGATTTAATGCTCTCCTCCCAACCTGTCTGGGAGTTACCAACCAATTCGCTTTTGCAGATGGGATTAGCCAGAAATATGGCGTAGGGGAAGAACAGAGCCTTGCAAAGCCTCCAGAAAGGGTGGTGAGAGAATACCACAGTCCTTAGTTGTTTGAGAGCCTTCTCAGCAGCAAGATTTTTTTGCATATTATAGAGTTCTTTGAATTAAGAAAAAACAGCCCTGAAGAATGCTGCTTCTATAAATGTAGATAAGCTGGAATACTGTAATAAAATACCAATATTTACATCCATTTTCTAGCTCCAGTTGCATGTAGGCATTTTTACTTCTGTCCTAAAATTCTGCAGTCTTTGTAGAACACTAGTGAAGGGATTTGCTTGCCATTTGCCTTTCCACCCACAACTCTGGCACAGCTGGAGATGGCCCAGATTCACTACCACAGATTTATACAAATCAGGTGTTCCTGGGGCTCCTGAAGAATGTTTAGGTGCTTTTTAGAGCTGCTGTTACATTATATTTTATAGGTGCCACAGAAAACACTTTATCTCCAACATGGGCATATTACATATTACAAGGTAGCTAAGTCAACAAGTGGTACGGAGGTCATATATAAAGGTGTTATTGTACTCACAAACAGCACATTTGACTTAAAAAATGGAATTTACTACTCCAAAAGAAAAGGATCAAACCCTGGCGCAAACCCTGACCACTCTATGTTTACTTACGTTTCAGTGCTCAATACTATAGATTAATTTACAACATTTTAAGTTAATCGATAAAGATGACATGAAATCTTTCCTTTTAGCTGCTGCTCTATATTTATTAGACAATTACCATGGATGGAGTAAATGAAGATATAGATAAATCCCTCTCCGTTTTTCTCCTTGGCTTTCCACAGAGGCTGCAGGCAGAAGAAACTCGGTATGAAAAGAGCTGCCATGTGACTCAGTCCCATCCAAGCTGTCCGCACAAAACAAAGAGCGAGGAATGCTACACAAATGAATCACAAGCCATTTCTGCAAAACAGCCCCTACTTTCTAGCAACCACCAAGGCTGCAAGCTATCTGTCCCGTCAAGCTGAGTGACAGCCCAGGAATAAAAGGGCACCTAATTACAAGATTAGTACCAGGAAGTCTACATTTCAAAAACCACCATGCAAGTTATGATTGCTGACTGTGTAAGGAGGCAAAAACTGAAGCAAATCCACAAGGAAACAAAGCCATTTGGGAAATATTTTTCCAATTAATGTTGACTGCAAGCGAACTCTTCATGGGCTGTGAATGACTGGTGATACTTTTGCACTCTGTATATTGCCAGATTTTTATCATAAGAATTACTCTTTGCTTTCAGATGTCTATCAGATTCGCCAAGCTAGGACGACTCTGGCAACACTAATGCTATTTAATGTATCAGCACGTTGATATCTTGGACGAAAAACCCAGTAAAAATTGTAAATATGCATGTTAGGTTACCCTTTTTGCATGATACAGTAGAGAGGGGAAACAGATTATTTCCAAAATGAATGTATCAGCAAAGCATAACACTATATCACAGGGTCAATATCAACAACCACAGCATTTCATTAAATCCTGGGATTTCCTTCAACGACAGTTCACAGGCCTCCTGCACACAATGGATGCGTGACAGCTCTGCCACAGAGGCTGCAAGAATCACCTGGCACAGAAAATACCGATCTGAAGACAGAAGTTTCCAGAGCTGCCTCTGAAATGTGAGGGGATATTGCTGTTAGTTATTACTGTACACGTAGATAGGCTGCTCAGGTGATGGCTTTTTAAAGTGGCATTACCTAACCATTGATCAGGTTAATAACGAGGGATGCATTCTGGTTTTGGAGAGTAATAACTTCTCACTTCAAAATTGTCTCCTTGAGTGAAGAAATGCTGGAGACAGACCACATCCACTCAAAGGAGAAAGAGAAAGGGAACACGCCTTCTTTTCCAGATATACTTACATTTTTAATATAAATTCCTAGATGTACTGAAGAGACTCAGAAAAAGGGAGTTTAAAAGTCAAAACTTTTTTTACTTTTAAAAATATTAAGTATAGCATGAATATAGTTTTTAAAATAGAACTGATTCATGGAGAGAAAGGAAGTACTTAATGACTCGCTCATGCTTAAGGACTCTTAAAAACAAGTATTTGTTACTCATGCATTTGAAGGACTTGCTACTCCTGAACTACTGATTTGAAAAGCTTTTGACACCACAAGATGAAGACACATCCCAAAGGGCTACAGTGTAGGTTGAAAGTGTGCTCTCAGAACACTATTCCTTTCATTGAAGAAAGGAAAGATCAGCAAGAGGAGGAAAAAAGTAAAGGCATTAATTGCTTTGGTTCTGGAAATGAGGTGACAAGGTTCTCTGCCCAGAAGAACTACCAGCTATCTTTCTTGTAGCTGATCATCCAGGCATAGGTTAAAACCAGACTCCGAATATACATCTACCCACCATTCAGTGACCACATCCAGCTGACCCCTAAACGGAACAGAAAATACAACATCTTATAGCTGTTTCTAGAACACAAGCCTGCCAACTGTACCTGGGCATCATCTTGGATATATCCATTGGGAACATATTTTCTTTTATGAAGTAAAATACCTTGCCATGAGCTACCAAAATGAAAAAACAAGCTCAGGATATTAAACACACCACATCTGAATTGAAATGGTTAAAACCTAAAACCAACTACCTTCATCCTCCCACCAAAAAAAAAAACGGTCATTTCAAGAAGAACTAGTGATTGAATTCTGAGACCACCAGGGACTATCTAGCCTGTCAGCTGCATCTTCCCTAGTGCAATCTTTCTTCATTAATTTTTGGCCTGATATTACAGACCTACCATTATTTAATAAGATGAGAAAGTTTGCAGACAGAAGACAGAAGGTACTACTAGTCATCCATCCTTATGAATGAATCATGTAGTACGAACTTCTTATGGATTAAAGAAACACATGGTTTATTAAAGCTTGGAGGAGAGTTTCAAGCTTAGCCAAAAGAAACTTTTTTCTCCAGTGAGACCCCACCTGGAGTACTGCGTCCAGCTCTGGTGTCCTCAGCACAAGGAGGACATAGACCTGTTGGAATGGGTCCATCAGAGGGCCACAAAGATGATCAGAGGGCTGGAGCACCTATGCTATGAGGACAGGCTGAGAGAGTTGGGGTTGTTCAGCCTGGAGAAGAGAAGGCTCCAGGGAGACCTTCCAGTACCTAAAGGGGGCCTACAGGAAAGATGGGGAGGGACTTTTTATCAGGGAGTGTAACGATAGGATGAGGGGTAATGGTTTTAAATTGAAAGAGGGGAGATTTAGATTAGATATCAGGAAGATATTCTTTACTAGGAGGGTGGTGAGACACTGTCACAGGCTGCCCAGAGAAGCTGTAGCTGCCCCATCCCTGGAGGTGTTCAAGGCCAGGCTGGATGGGGCTTTGAGCAACCTGGTCTAGTGGGAGGTGTCCCTGCCCAGGGCAGGGGGGTGGGACTGGATGATCTTTAAGGTCCCTTCCAACCTGAACCTTTCTATGATTCTATGAATTCACACAGGGCTGTACAGTCCTGTGAGGGTGGCTCTGGGATAGAAGACAGCAACAGGAGCAGCACCTGTCAATAAAGCAACAGAAGTCTACGGCATTATTTTTACTATTCTTTGCTTTAACAACAAGCAAAATTTCCTATCTCAACAGCTACTGACAGTCAAGGCTTTTACTGGTATTTTGCTTTCACAAAAATCTTATAAATATCTGAATGTGGCTTTCTAGAGGAGGACTCCTGGCACAGCAATACAAGCCTCAGGTGGCAACATGGACATAGGGGTACAGGAAGAAGGAAAAATCATCAACAGGAAAAACTGAAAGCAACAATAAAAACCCTACCCGACCCCAAACCCTCAAATGGTTGTTTATGCAAGCAACTTTCACAAATGAAACCCAAAACTTGCACTGGGATTATGATTTGAATTTCAATCCGCACCCCCACCCACCACCATACTCCTTTGCTGTTTGCCGAGTTTTATTAGAACCATCTGTGAGATCCTCCCCTTCCAGTTTCTTATGTCTGTTAATCTGGCAGCTGCACTTTATCATCTATTTAAAAATCTTTGTTTCAAAGTTGTTGAGACAGAAGGTCTTTGACAGGCTAAAAATTATCTCTAAAATCAACAAAGAAACCACATCATATGCTGTGCTTTACAGATTAAAGGGGAAGAATGGAAATTGGGGAATATATGTATATTTAATGGGAAGATAAATGAAGGTTTTAGGGATCAAGAAAATTTTTACCAATGCAATTTATCTGACAAAAGCCACGATTTACTGAAGTACTGCAAGTTGCCATTGCAGAACAGTTTCAAGATCATCATTATCACAGACTGACAGAAGGAAAAGAAATGCAGAGAAGTATTTCCTTACAGCATCTCGTTGGCAATGATAAGCAAGGGGAGTGCTAAGAGAAGGAGGAATGTTGATGAAGTATAGTCACAGAGTTTCAGTGATTTTCCTTATATATGATACAATTATTACAAGTTTTTGAATACAAGAGTCACGGACTTTAGACTTTATTAAAAGTACCTCAGAATCTTGTACAATATGCCTTGCAATCCTCTCCGTAAGCTTTATTAGCCTGTGTGTAACCCTCCTAAAACATCTATATGTACAGATACACATATTGCCACCATGCGATTCATCATGATGGGATAACCTCTGCCTGTAGCATATGTCAGGGCACATCACTGATGAAAAATGGCAAAAATCCTTGTGGCCTTCATTTGTTCTGCTATTTTTTTCCTCCAAAGTGTTTCTGCAGAAGCATTTGCCTACTTGCACAAGAATGGCGCAACCTTAATTTCTGGGGGATTAACAGAGAAAGACTTTTCGTCCAGGTTTCTCCAAATCATCTCATAAAACATTTTTTCATTAAAAGAAAAGGCCCATCAAGTATGAACACAAAATACTCATGTTTTTAATATTTGAGGAACACTACTTCTACTTTTTGATTTCTAATATTATGAACATTTTCTCCTTCCCCTCTGCAAATAAATGCTTTGCTCTTCCCATGTTGTTGCTATTTAAAAGGTAACAAACAAACAGACAACATTAAACTGGTGTCAAATAATGATTGTATGTGTGTAAATTTGAAGAATCTGAGAAATTAAATGGACTTCTTAAAGTTTCCCCAGTTACCCTCAATACTGGAAATTACTCTCTCCACAGATGCAAAAAACCTGCATTGCATTTAACTCTATAAATCAAATCTGAGATGTGCGCCTTGTCATCATCTCTCATGACCTTTCTGATTCTGTTTTATACAACTTAAAGCCCATGTCTTCCCTGACCTAATTCTTAATTCCTTCTTTAATAAACAAGATAATTTGAAGTTTCTCGATTACTCAGACTTTGAGAAGACTTCTACAGCTTCATACACTGGGATCTGCCATTTTCTCCCCACTTTTTAAATTTTAAATAAATTTATTAAGCAGTATTTCAAAATTGTCATGAACAAACTGGCTTATCTTCTCCCTTGAACTTTACCATAAAATAGCAGACAAATTAAAGATATTTCATTTGCACAGGGTCTACAAAAAAGATGCAAATGTAATAATTTGAGTGACAGATCATGCAAGGCAGACTTTAAAGGTGGTTTCAGAAGCACTACTGTCATAATCTAATTTTATAAATGTTATATGCAAATAAAAATTTAAAAATCAAGTAGTGCAGAAAAGATTTACATTAAAAGAAAATCCATATATAATTTCAAATAATAGGATAAAAAAGTAGATCCGCTCTTGAAAAGTGTCCTGGAATCTCTCAGGAGAATTGATGAGATAACCAGTCTGTGTGCGTGACCAATTAGGAGGAGAGATTTTTATTAAACTACTTAACATTACTTTTGTTAGCACATACTTCACTGGCTTATCAATTCTGCTAAAAATAAGATCCCTTGTGAAAGTAAGAACTTTGAACAAAACCAAAGTTGGAGAGAACAAACTTAAAATTTCTTTTCTTTTTTCCCCCCAAAAATATCATTTGAATGAAAAATCTCTTACAAACCCTCTTTTCAGGTCACCTTCGATCTTTCCAGAATATATGCATTTATATAAGCTAGAAACAACAACAACAACAAAAGCAATTTAAAAAAACCCCCACCTCTACATATACCCCTCTTTCAAGGTATCATGAATATATTTAGCCAAAATTGCAAACAAAAGAATGCTTGGGACCATAAAAATAAAATTACAGCCTGCTGCAAATGCCATTTTTCTTGCTCTTGAATACATAACATTGATTCCCTGGTTTCAATTCAACAAAGATGTCAAACGGCACCTTATTTCTTGATGTAACTCCAGGGCTGCATCTCAAACAAGCCTGCCATTAACAGACTCCGGCTCTCAGCTTCAAATACCCTCCCCCCGCCCAAGACCAACCACTCCGGGATGTACAGCAAAGGTTACTAGAAAATCTTATTGAACTGTGATATGAAAAGAACCTGGCAGACTGAATCTGTGCATGGCATTCTCTGTGTGAAATCTGTTCACAGAAAATGCTGTAGAATGGACTTCCTGAGAGAGGCGGACGAGAGTCTGGTTTAAGGCTGCTGAATAGGTTAATACATTTACAAAGCAAATGGACAGTCCCCAGCACCAGTGGACTTGAAAGAACTTTTGTAGAGCTGCAATTTGAGTACCACAATTAACAGTCTGAATGGTAACACCTCCCTCTTAGGCATATCGCTTCCAAAAGGACAGCAGGTTAATGCAGCGCTCTGCAACCCATTTAACCTGTAGGGGCTGACTGTCCGTTATGCCGTACACATGCGTACTGTTAATTCATTATGCAGTTTGTTCTTTCCTTACACTTAGATAGAGAATCCATCTCTGTTGATCCTGTGTGTCCCTTGAACTAAATCAAATATGTCACCAGCATTTAGGAAGTGAAGTAATATGGCAGGAAGCTGGTATATATTATGACTGACCCTTAGGCACAGACTTTATCAGAGCATTCACTAGTTAATTCAAAATTCCTGGAAAAATTCTTGTGGATGGCAATAAAAAAAAAAAAATCATTAACAATTCATTTGGTGGGAAAAACTGAAGAGCAAAAAAAAAAATTAAAAAAATTTGAGATTGATATTGTGTTGCAAATAGTGTGTGATTTGTTGATAAACCAGANAAAAAAGGAGCAATTCTGAATGATGTGTGTTCAGGAATGACCTCTGTCAGAATGGAATCTTGATTTTTCAACCCTGCCATTTCCCTGCCTTGTCAAACACCCAGCTTCCCGATTCACTGACACTGAAACTACCCTTCTCCAGGGGGGAGGCAGAGGGGGGGTTGCCACAGAAGTATTTAGCCCAGAAAACTAAGTCAGCTTTAGCACAAAACATGGCTTGAGCCCAGCACGCCCAGGGACAGAGGGCTTGTGGCTGGAAGCGGAGTGCAAACAGCACCCGGGAAAAGCTGGAACGTTCCAGAGATGTGTTGCACTGAGCTCTTCCCACAGCTATGTCCAGACAAAGGAAACTTAATTCAGCAGGAAGCTATAGAGAAATGCTTTAACTGAATTTTTCTAATCACTGAAGTCAGGCATGCAATCTTTACTTTAATGTTAAGCCACATACACGGGCCATTAGTCAAAATTCCTTTTCTTTTTAATGGTTTTACCAGCTTTGACATTTTATAATGCTATTATTTTAAGTCTAGTATGGACAAGAATTCACTGATTTTTAGGAAAATTATTTTCAAAAGACTATGCTAAAATATCTTCCATGTGTTGCTATAATTTGTCAAAGTTTTACTTAAAAGCAGGTATTAAGCTAAATGAAATGGATCAAAAAATGGAGTACTTCCAAGAACATGAATGATGTTTGAATTAAGTTTGTGACAAGAGCCAATCCACACATTCTCAATGAAGTACCATCTGACCTTCCAATGAGAAAGGCATTAATATAATATGTAAATCTAAAGCAAGAAACTCCAGCAGAAAGCAAACTGAATTGGTCAGAATAGCCAGAAGACAAAGAAATGCAACAAATACCCCTGGCACTGAATTAGTGAAATAATGTCAGAAAATGAACATCAGCTCAGTTAAAATGACGGGAACTGTAGGGTCAGTCAACAGTATAGGCAGACCTTGAAGACAGGTTAAAATTTACAGTGCTCTGAATATAAAAATCTAATTGAACACTGACAAATTTAACAACACTGATAGCGTTTGCTGAAAAGCCACCTTAAGGCAAAACAGCACTTGGAGTGAGAGTAACACCCCGCAGCAAAGGTCTGAGGGCATTAGAAAGAGGCTTTCCAATAGTATTTCTCTCCCCTCAAGTATTTTAAGGTACTTTTTCTTGTTCTGACTGCAGTTAAACAATACTGATAGAAATAAAGCTGAGTTGTAATAGGGAACTGCAAGAAGCACTTAATATTTCTGAAATAATATGTTCAAATACATACTAGGCATTTAAATGACACAAAATTCAGCAAGTCTTTGATGGTTCAAGTTTTTCCCCCAAAGTTATCTTGAAATTCTTTTATGTGTGACCTGCAGTGTCCTGTCTCCCTTTCTTCAGGGAGAAGAAAGTTGTGTGCTCAGTTGCGTGTGCAACATAGCATTGTGCTGTTTAACAACAACTGTTCAACCACTTCTCCACAGCATACGAATTGGACACACCAGGGAGATTTTGGACCATAATCTGAAGCGTCTCCATCTTCAAAACACTGAAGAAAAGGGAGATAATTTCTTTAAACCCTTACTAGAGAGAGGTTGGGCACTGAGTGGTTTTGGCAGCTGTGCAGACGGAGCTGTATAAACCAGCTGCAGGCTGGCAACAACTGGTGCTGTGCGATACAGAACCAGGCAAGGACGGCAGGCAATAGGCAGGGACTACCACTCTAATTCTGGCTTGGGATCACACTAATAATACAGCTTGGCTGCAGCATCACTTTAGGCTTTGATATAGGACGGAGCATTTTCTCAAAATAAAAAAAAAATATTGAAAGGATGATACTGATGTTAGCATCAAGCTTAAGACAGGAGTTACACAACTTGTGTAGATAGAGGAACTCGTATGGAAAGGGAGAACCTGAGGAGCTTCAACTCTAAACTCTCTTGCCAGAGAAAAATGTTTATTTGAAACTTTCAGTTAAAGAAAAACAAGAACGTTAAAATAGGATATTAAAGTACTATGAAAGCAGTAATGAGAAAGGAGCCACTAGATAACACTGATAGCTGACAACCCACACCTGAGAAACAGTTGACTGGGAATACACAGAAAGGAAGAAACAGGTAACAGCAATAAGGGGTGAATCCTGGATCAAAAATAAGAACTGCTGCCAGACAGGAGCAATTTGAGAGAATCACAGAATGGCAGGGGGGTTGGAAGGGACCTTTGAAGATCAATTTGACAGGTCGGTGCAGAGCGCAGGGCCAAAGCGATGTGGCTCAATTAGCTAAAGAGATTGTCCAGGGTGAAATGACCTCAATGAACGTTATGCTTCAATAAACAGTTACCAAAGCTACAGAGAAATCTCCTAAATGCTCCTCTAGAAAATTATTTTATTATATGTTAGTTCAGAATAAAACTCCAAATTGGAAAAGCTGAAGTAACAAGTTACTTTTTCAAACATATACTCATAAACACAAATTTAGGGACAGAGGAGTTGACTATCATGGAAAAGTAAGAGTGCTCCATCTGTGCAGGATAAATTATTAACTGACAGTAAGTATTAACTGACCATAACAGACTTCTTCTGAGAAGGGAAGATACGATTCAGCTGATGACATTTGAAATAACAGAGGCAACAAACTGCACATTAAGCAAAGTAGCCAAATATCAGAGATGTTGAAAAGAAGATCAGAAGGATCATAAACATGCAAAGAAATCCCTGAGAGGACAGCAATGGCTTACAAGATGCCAGCAGCCTGGCAGCTCAGCCCCCAAGTCCAGCTCCTCCATCAGTCTGCTCTGGCAGCGGCCTGGAGCACAAAGGCAACAGCAGCAACACTTTCTCCAAACTCTCTCCCGACCCCCCAGCAATTTGCCACTTAGAGAGTTCCTGAGAAAGAAGTGGCGTCTTTGTACTTAATAGTCTTGCATGGAATTTTCCTTCATGAATTTATCCAATTACCTTTTGAACCCATTTACAATTTTGTATCCGCAACATCCTGTGGAAGGACATTCCACAGCTCAACAGCTTTGTCTGAGGTACCTTTGTGTGTGTTTGGAGCTGCCAGGTTCTTGTTGGAAAAAAAAAAACCAAACAGATAAGAAACTTGTTCCTTTGTATCACCTCTATTTACTTTTTCCTATGCCATTGTGATTTGTGATTTCTTTTACAGGCCTCCCTCAACCCGTCTTCCAGTTTGAAGTGTCCTGATGTACGTAATCATTCAGAGCGGATGCAGCTCCATACCTCCAGCTCTCCGCCCTTTTTTGCATTCTTTTCAAGTTCGACTGCGTGGCATATTCAGATGCGTTTGAGCAGAGGGTGAAAGAATTTGAGAGTGGTGAAAACAGAGGGGTGTGTTTAAAGGTAGAGAAAATTTTTTTGGGGGAAAAACCACATAGAAAATATGTGAAGGTTCACTGTGATGCTACATATTTGCAAGGAACAGAACTGCTCAAGCATTATTAAAATATTCAAAATAGGGAAAAATTATATTTCTGTGCCTTCATGCTTTACAGAGCTGAAATAATTTCTGTGTGCTCTGCTTCTCCCTCAAATGAGCACTTCACTGCATTTTGTAACTTTCTAGCCCATCTATAAAGAGACAACCATGCTAGAGGCAGTATACCAATGAGCCTTTGTATTCTAGTTGGTTTTGTATTTAGTGAGAAAAGAAAAGAAATAATGGCAGTGAAACAGATTGCAAATAAATGGACAGTGGGTGGTGGTAAAGCAGGATGAAGATTGATTACTAGTTATCTTATACTTTTAAATTTTAAAGTGTAATACCTGGAAATTACTTTTATTTTCCAGTATTAAAAGCCAACTGGGATCTTTATTATTCACTTCCAAAAGTACAAACTATTCCCAAAACATTAGAGAATGCATTTTGAGCTAGTTCAGTGGTCAGTCTTTGAAAAAAAGGCTCCCCTCGGACTTGGGATGCCCTCAGGTCGCTGGTGTCTGCAACGAAACAGGCAACCTGTTACAGGCAACGCTGCTGCTCTTGCCTTATGACTACCTGATCATCGTACAGCACAAAACAGCTTGTTGCAACTGTTCTTTACTAATGGAGTATTTAATGAATTCCAGCTGAGGTCAGGTAAGGTCACTACAGTACAGTCCCCCTGGAGTAAACATCTTGTATTAAGAAAATGCTTCACAATCTCCCCCCAGCAGGCTCCGCACACACACATGCAGAGTTCCCTGCTCTTTCGTAGGCGTCTACACAAGGTCAAGTGTGAGTGCAAGAGGCTTGGTAGTTCTAGAGACTGATACTGTTCATTTGCTGCTACAAAATGTATTCTACAAACATTTCTGAGAAACTGCCAACTTCTAACCTCCAGAATCTCAAATACCAAATAGCCATTATAATTAAAAAAAAAAAAAAAAAA
>VYZM01002738.1:53216-70118 GCA_013398915.1 Dromas ardeola
AAAAAAAAAAAGGAAAAGCCAGAAATCCCACAACAGACACACATGAAGTGTGTTCCAAACAGAAATTTTAGGGTGTACCTCTTCAGATCAAAAACGTGCTCATAAATACTCTAAGTTACGCTACAAATGCTGGTTTCCATTATTTAATAAAAACTACCTGCAGGTGTCATTCATGAGAATATTTTAATTTTGTAGTCTGCCCAAGCAATCTCAATTTTTTGTTGCTATTAAGATGCAGCAAGTATAGTTCAGATTTTCCCAAGAGTAAGATAGAGGAGAGGAAAAAAAGATTTTCCAGTGCTGCTGTACCACAACTGAGCTTTCCTGCTTAGGAATTCACTTTATAATTGAATATTGGTGGCTGTAAAATTTTTGCTATCTTCATAAAATCCCTCTAATTTGGCAGAGTTATGAGGTTTTGAAAAAAAAAAAAATCAATTTTTGCACTTTTAGTAGACTATATGAAGTGTTGGTAAAATCCAATATTTATTAAATACATTTCAGGACACTGGGAACTAGGGAAGTGGTATTTGCCCTAGATCAAAGCAGGACAAGCCTGGAAGAAACACCAGGTTTTCCACATATGACTGTACTTGGAAATATGCACATAAATGGGAGAAAACCCACTGTTATTTGCACACTATGTAACGCTTCCGCTATGTTAAAACTTTTCAGCATATGACTTCATGAACAGCTACAATACCCCAGGAGGCAGTGGAAATACGATGAGTGTGTTACACTGCTGCTCCGCAAGGTTTGCGGTGGGGAATCCCTCACATCTCTCCACTGCCCACTCTGCATTGATGGATCAAACTGGGAGCTGCTGCTCTGCCACGATTTTCCCACTGTAATCTGCCACCTGTTCTTCTCCCAAACCCCATCTTGCAGGTCATTTTTCTACCAAATGAGCTAGTTAAAATTATTTTTCCTTTTTTCTTTTAAACTAGGGGAATTTCAAATAGTGCAGCACTAACCAACAAGAATTTATTTTAACCATTTCTTTAAAATACCAACGGTTTTGTATTGCCACAGCTTAACAGCTCTGATCGGTTTCATGTAGTGTCCTTTCACTTTATCTTTTTCACATACATGCATTAGAGCTTGCTGGGTGCTGAGAGGTATGGCCGAAAGAGTAATTTCCATTATTTTCTTTTAGGCTTAGAGTATTGAGCATTACACAATTTACATCGGCAGGAAAGGTTGTGCCATTGTGAAAATAGCTACTTAAAAAGTAAAAATACTTAGAAATGTATACTAAGGTAACCATATATCCTCTTTCCCTTTCTAATTTCAGAAATTTGGAGGTGATTCTCCTTATGTAAGGGAAGCAAACTGATTATTTCTCGACCTTTGATGAGGACAGTACTTAAAAATGCGTGTATGCATATTGAACTGACATTCTTTTTCCTCTACCAGATACTGCTCTGAATAAAAGCATCACACTTGTCAGCATTTTCCTCCGTGCCAGAGGGCTGAGAGGGAACTTGACCTGGATAGGATTGTTTCCTAAACTTTGTTTGTAAAATGACCTAAAACGTCACTTGGTTTCACATGGACTGCTGCACGTACTCAAACGTTGCATTTAAAGAGAAGCTGTTTAATATGTTTTTGCTGACTACGGTTTGGGAACCTCTCTTGTAGGAATAAGAAACAATGGAAAATTGTTGGCTGTAACAGGGCTCACAAGTAATAAAGTTTAATAAAGCTTACATCTATGTGTGAGAGGAGAAAGGCAGAAGACAGAAGCCTTGATAGCTAATGCTATCACAACATGCTCCCCAGCAAAAGACAATCCGAAGAACAGAGTGACAAAGCTACCCAACCAAGAGTTAGGTGTCTCTACTTCATCGCTCATCACACACACTTCTTTGAGTTTCACAGGTTACGCTAAACTAGAGGTTCATCACACACACTTTGAGTTTCACAAGTTACACTTAAACTAAAGGTTCATGCTTCACAATAAAAATCAATTGCAAAAAGTATCCAGAACATGCATTAGGATCCTTCCTCCTTTCAGCAAAAAGTCCTTAATCTGCTGGCTTGTAAACTAAAGGGAAAGCGCTTTTTCCTCTTGGAATGACAAGCTATGCACTAGCTTACAGTTGTGTTTCAGCTTTGCTATGCACTGTGTGCATCTTAGGTAAAAAATGACAGGGAAAAACAAGGAGGTGGAGGGGAAAGTCACAAATTGGAATTACATTCTGCTGATTTGAAATGGAAGCAGAAGCTCCTGGGCTGAGATGTGTGCACTAACACCCTGGCCACAAGCAAGGAGAGGCAGATGCACGGAGCCCACTCCTGCAGCACAGAACAGTAAAAGATGCCAAAAAATAGAGAAAGCTATGATGTGAATATTCTCTCATTTATTTCATAGAGATTTTAAACCTGAACCAGTGTCTTGATCTGGTTCACCACATGGCCAGAGCATCATCTGCTGTGCAGCAGTTTGGGCGCTGGTCACTTAGGCCATCAGTGCCCTGGAAGAGCAACTGGGCAGAGGGGCACGCTGCCTGACCTGGAACTCAGCAGCTGGCTTGTTCGCCCTTCACAGCAGGTGACAGTCCCCATGAGGAGACTTCTGCCTCTCTTGTGCTAAAGCAGCCTACTGAACAGTGAATTCTCTGACACACAGAATAAAGGTAATAAACATACCCTGTAATAACCACTTCTTCCTCTATGCTGTTATTCAACAAATCTCAAATTGAGCATCCCTGTTTCAAGTTTCGCTGGTTATCTGGACTTCAAAGAGTTTGCCAACATAACTATACATCTTGGCTTGCTTTCTCACTTCAGAAAAGCTGACTGCAACCTTAATTGGGCTCCTCCTTAGTGTAATATACTAATAGCTTTTTCCTAATTATTACCATTAATTATCATATAAAATCACTTAATTCCAGTAACTTTAGGACTGCTAACAGAATCCCAGCTTTGTTTCAGTGTTACAGGTGACACAGTACAGAAGACAGCCTTTGCAACAAAAGGCCTATACTTAGAAACCTTACACATACTCAGCGTTAATGGTATAAGCAACGGTCCTTATCTGCATTACCTGTATTGTGGAGAGTGAAGTCACCCAATGCTGTCGTTACAGATGAAAGACTGAGGATTCGCTCCTTTCCCTGCCTTCGCTGTCACCCACGCAGTTCTGCTTCCTCTTCTGTGCCCATCAATTCCCAACACAGCAGAAAACCATCTACTCTTGCCAGGTTCGTGTTCTGCCGAGTGAGTGAATTAAATCAGCTGACAAAGATGGGAGGTGGAAGCACCAAGGAAGATCTGAGGTGGTAGCACCAAAGTGGGTGGGGAGGAAGGGGAGGGGCAGACTGCTCAGGAACTTCCTTAGCAGCAGCAAGCTCCTAGATTGGATTATGTCTTTACAGATAACTTCGCTTTGAGAATACTTTCTGAATTGCTACATCTATCTTAACTCTATCACTATTACCTGCAAGCCATGCAGTAGTGCAAGCACACAAACAACTGAAGTTGCAAGTTTGTCTCTAGCATTAGAGAAAAATGAAAAGTGGAAAAACTGATAGCGAATACTTAATCCATAAGGAATCCTTCTCCTCATCATTTGCCCTGATAGACCCAAAGCTGAGTCAATGGAGCAATGTGCTCATAGATATGAACAGTGCAAACCTGCTCGTATGGTTCAGCTGGCCGGCCCCAGTATACAAGGGCTGCACAAAGTTCAGCCAGGGACTGACATACTTGCATGTCAAGTACCAACTTCCACAGAGTTCCTGAAAAAGGCTGCAATCTGCAAACCTGCTGGCTTACAGAAATCGCACCGAAAAGCTTTGTTTCAGTGAAGTAAACTTCAGCAATCGAGTAGTTTGCCTAAGCCTCATGAGCATCGCTGGTATGGGTACACTTTATTTACTCAAGAATACTTTTACTGATTTAATTTAACTTAGTGAGGAACTGACCTGGGCTAGATCAACACAAGAATTTGAAACAAACATAAGAACATGCACTAATAAGTGACAATCATTTTTCATTAAACCTGCTCATGCTGCTTTTTTTTTTTTTTCCCTTCTGAATTTGCATAACTTATTTTTAGGCAAAACCTTAGTTTTTAGGCTGTGGCTCCATAATCATTTTTTTCAGCAGAAGAACAAACTTAAAACAACTCCTACCTTTTCTCCCCCAGCTGTTTGTTCCTATGCCAGCCCAACCACTCAAGACAACATTGCTTTATGCTGGCAGTTGGTCATTTTTGGCAGGGTTTTTCCTTCTCCAGCTGAATCACTTCCCTGCTTCAGTTCACCACGCGGCTGCACAAAGACATGTGCTGGCACAACACCAGACGCAGCGCAGAATTGGAAATGAATGACCAGGAAAGGCTGGGAAATGGGGCTTGACCAGGCTACAGTGCCACCATAGATAAACCTAGCTTTTATTTGCCTTCTCTGCTCCACACAAGGTAAGCTAACGAAACGTTAAGAGATGGGAGAGAGCAACATAGCATTAAAAGCAAGGGAGGGAGAGGACAATGATAAGCAGGGAGCAGATTCGGAGTAAAGTATTTAAATGGTTAAATATTGAGACGATAGCTTTTAAGCACTCCACAAGTCACAAAAATTCAATGTTCCAAAGAAAATTTAAACACATTTCATTTTGCCAATGCAGATATACTATCTGACATCAAAGTCTTCAGAGTGGTATCATGTAAAGTTGCCCAAAGCAACTTTTAACTTTACCATGTTAAAATTACTCCATTGAGACATTTTGACATCATCAAAATGTTATAGAAGCTCGGCAGAAAACTTCTGAGCTTCTCAATGATAAATATGGTTGACAAGGAAAACCAGAGAAAGATCAACCAAAATGCCCCACATCTGTTAGATACTTTCTGCCACTTTGCTGCCTCAAAGGAGTATTTGTTTTCCTATGATTTTGTCACTAAATGTCAAAGCAGTAAAGACAAGCAATTGGAAAAATAAAGATTTAACTCCATTTCACGGTGAGTATTATTGTGCTATGGTAACTAAGAAAGCTCATGTTTCAAACTGAAGTAGAAAGGTCGGGATATACTTCAACAGTCAGCTAAAAGGCAGTTTGTTTCTCCAGATTCTGATTTTATTCTAACTGTAGCTGTGTCAGAGTTATGACTGATTCCACATACCACTTTTTTTTTTTTTTTTTTTAATTTCTTCACACTCAGTTAAATCATCTGCAATTTCAGTGACCTCTGAACCATTTACACTCTGCGCTGTTTTAACCTGGCAGATCCCTCTAGCCAGTGCAGGTGGCCTGCAAATCCTGTACCCCATCCAATATTCTATTACAATTGCCCCACTTTTTATTTGGCATTTAAAACAAATGCCTTGACAGACTGTATCCTCCTCCCTTTCCCTTATCAGTCATTAGATTGTGAATTTCCAAAGTAATATACACTTAAACATCAGCATTTAATTCAGCACATCATCTAAGCTATGTTGTTCAAAAAAGTTGTTCATAAACTACAGAGTTTCATACTAAGTTTTGATGACTAAACTGGTTCTTTTATTCCAACAAACTGAAAGGACAATAGACAGAGTAGCTGATTACATGCTGGAAACTCCAGTTATTCTGTTAACTAATCTGCAGGATTTCAGCAGTTCTAAGCATACAGTAGTGGAAGGTCCCATGCTTATGACTCAGACTACAATTTTTCTCTCTCCTATTGTTTTGCAAATTCTCTGCTTAATCTAAAATCCATTTCAACAAGAAACTTCCAGGCTCAGCGGAAACTTGAAGATAATATAATCCAAATGAGGGATGTTTTGAAAGGGTGTGTCTCTACAACATTTTAAATCAATCCTAATCTGAGCTGGCATGGCCCTACCCTGAGCTGCTGCGTCTTCCTGTGTAGGTACAGGGATGCTCACATGATCCCACGGCAAGCCAGTCCAGGGAGCTGATCGAGCTGGAAACCGTGCAAGGGCCACCACAAGGAGCCAGACGGAGTGGGCATGTGGCAGTGGGGTGGGAGGGACATGTCACACAGTAAGACTGTGGCAGTCCAGATTTAGCTAGGTTTAAGTGGAGATATACCAGCAAGAGTCATTAATCATGCTGAACAAGACATGTCTTAAAGGAAATTGGCATTCTGAGTTTTGGGTTTCATTTTAAGGTATTGATTTATTTTCATAAAACATTTGAAATCTGTACATTAGCAGAGAAGTTATCCTACACATAATAGTAATATATTCTCTTAATGGGATACATAATAATGAAATTTTGTCTCAACAGATCTTTAAGGCCAGATTCAAGCTCCAAGGATTATAAATTCAGTCAGAATAATGCCTGCTTCCTCTGCCTTATGGCTGGCAATAATGCTTTGAAACTGGTTTTCATAATATCTAGGATATTACTGTAGCCATGCTGCAATCTAGGACTCTCTTCTGCTCCATTGCTTTAGGTTTGCTTAACAGCCCGCTTTTGTGTGGTAAAACAGTGATAGAAATTACAATATATTGATGAAAATATGCTAAATAAAATTGTACTGCTTTTACAGGAATACGCTTCAGATTATATCTGAGTTATATATTCAGATTATATCTGAGTTATAAGAAAAATCTCATGGGTCTGTAAGAATAGTAGGAGGGGTGCAAGGCAAGATTCAATCTACTTCCCAATGATGACTTTTCATACTGTATACCCCATGGCACAAGTCCATCAAACAAACGGGTCTTCAGAAATAAATGCATAAATGGCAAATCTTTTAACATCACCTTTCCATGCAAAGTATTTCTATCAGCCTACCACCCTTTTTCAGACAGGGAAATTCCCACCAAGTCATCAATAATAAATACATTCAGCTATCAGTTCAGCTACTAATGAGTAGATTTTAGCATGCAGTGCCTATTCAGAGAAATAAGGTCTGGATGATGAGAGCATAGTCCTTAATAATTTACAAGACTCGTTAATCTTATCCCAAAAGACAAACAAACAGAATTTGATATCTACTCAGATTTCCAGACTAAACCAAGATACAGCATTTCAGAAGCCATTAAGATCTATCAGTCAATAAATGTTCTTAAAACGTTCTTCTGTGGAATAACTTGTCAGCCAAAGAATTATCCACCTTAAAAAGCCCACATTATTAGAGACAAAGCACCAGGAACCTTAAGAAACTTGCACTGTTGATAATTAGACCAAAAAGGTTTTAAACTTATTCAACATGGCAGACGCTAAAGATCTTAAACATTTGCTTTTTTAAGTAGACAGTACGTAGGTCTAGTCTGGTTGGACATAGAATAAAATACCAGTACTGTACACAGGTTAAGTAAGCCCAGAGACAGAATTCATGTTCAACACCAAATACTCCCTTTGACAGTAGAATATAGAGAACCAGGAGAGGGGAAATAGACTCATCCTGGGACTACACACTCAAGCTCGGTAGTTGGCTGTAAGGGTGATCCGTATTCCCACCAGGTATTAGTTACAAAGGGCAACACAGTGATTGGTAAGAGTATCTGGAAAAGAAGAATTATTATGCAATAGCTAGGCCTACTTGTTACGACCAGAACTGCAGGGTATGTCTAAAAAACAACAAAACCAACCCTTATACAAGTTGCTTAGTTTTCTTGGTGTCTCCTGCTATGAGCATACACCTTCCTTCTAGAAAACTGCTTTTCGCTCTATGCAAACACTCGCTAGTAATGAGGGTTTGCATACAGAGAAAAGTTATCTAGTTAGATCTCTGCTTGCATCTGATCCCATACTTATGATATTCTTTCTTCTGTTTTGAAGTCCTCCTAAATGAGATAAGCTCAATGCTAGAGCCGCTGGCTGGAACACCCAGTCATACTCCGTGGGAAAGGAGGGAGGTGCTGTGCTCTCCCACTGGTTTTGTTACACAGGTGTAGGAACAGGAGCGAGGGAACTTCAGCTGCTCCACCTCATTTCTCACTCCATTTAGATTAATCATATGCACCTAATTCCATGGGTCTTAGACGGGGATTTGTTCCAGACATTTTATATGAACTATTGTACCTTCCCTTCCTTACCTACATAACTAGCAAAGTCTCCCTTCCACCTACAAAATCAATGGGCAGAATTACTATACGATCTAGGATAAAAATGCTTCAAAACCAAATGTGCCTTAGAGCCCGTACCTGTTATATTCCTTCAAAAAGCAGGACATAGAACACCATTTTACCGTAGATCATTCCGAAATTAAGGAACATGCTATTTCCTTAATTGCAATTTCCTTTTTATAAAATACCCCTTTACTCACGTCACTTTATATTACAAGCAGTGAACCACAGCACTACACTGCCTTTTCAAAGCTAATCGTGTATGACGCTTGTTCTTTCTTAAAGTTCTCTTTTACCACACTAAAGGTTTACCTTCCATTTCAGGCTTTTAAACAGCATGTCATAACCCAAGGAGTGCTCAACTGATCAGGCTATTTGATAACATTTTGGGGCTACAAGGAGAAAAAAATGTCACTTAAAAATTATAAAACAGAAGAAACTTGAAATAAAACAGGGAAGGTATAACTATAAATTCTTTAAAATAGTCAGTACTGATGCAGATTATTAAAAGAATAATGGTTATCTTCCTGTAAACAGGAAGTTTTTACTGAGGTTTTGTATTGCATACTCTCTTGAAACAGGACACACAGATTAATGAATAGGTAGTATCTTTTAAAATTTTCTTTTGCAAGTAGGGTGTATCCACTTAAACCTAATTAAACTCAGACCAACTGATTCCAGGCAGTTAAGAAAAACATTTTAGAAGAAAGGTGATCTGATGGGGCAAAATTATTTTTTCAGTGCATGATCTGGGACACGTTGAAGATTAATTATTAGCAGCATATGTTCATGGAAGGAAAATAAAAAGATGTCCTGTTAAGAAATACAGTTTTTCCTTCTGGCTTTTATGAGGGTCTATCAAGTTCATTGTGCATAAAATCTTAAATGCTACAAAATAAAAATTTGTGTATATTAGTTTGTCAGTCCAACACAACTGAATGTCTCAGCCTATAAATATCACTCTCTGACCCACACAATTCTATCTAATTAGATATTATTCTTATTTTTAAAAAAGTTACTGATCTCCATTCATAGTTGTCTTTAAACTAGTGGCTGCACTTAAATTTGTTCATCCAAAATGTCTCGTCTTAAGTGCCCCCTGCAGCTCTGGATGATTTTAAGTGTGTCAGAAGCTCGCCGTACCTGGAAGCCAGGCTCCCACCAGTGCTCCACACTGCTCAGCTGAGACAGTCCCCCCTGTTACTCCTCACGGACAGACGAACGTACAAAATTAGAGTGTACAGTGGATATAGTATAAATACCGTAGGAAAAGCAAGTATTGCCAGACTAACAAACCTTGCTTTTGTGAACACTAAGAAATCTTTAAGGTTACTTTTAATCAAAAGTAGCACACTGAGAATAGTAACTAGTGGAATTTATCTGGATACATATTCAGCACACACCATATTTCAGTTTCAACATACAAACCTTTTTTTCCACAGAAAAGTGCTTTTCTAATTTTTGAAAGACCATTCTGTCTCCAAAGAGACCATTAGGATCAGTTTTCCATTCTAAATTCCTATTTCCTATCTTCTCAAACAGCTCCAGCTCCTCCAAAATAACCAAACTATCCTGAGCTTTCTAGCGTAGTTACCCGCCAAAAGAAACATACACTTCTAAAGAAGGAACAGTAGAAATCTGAGAAGTATTATTTAATGGCAATGAAGTTTAAATGAGAAAAAAAAAATATAAAAAAAAATCGTTGCTTTTATTGGAACTACAATTATCAAAGGTTTAGCCTAGAAATGCTCTTCTTTAATTAGGCTACTAAGATGAGCTGCCTTTACCCATTTGTTTTTTCCACAGATTGTTATCTTTAAAAGATCTGCTATCTGCAAGTTTGAGATGATCTGTGTTAACACTTCAAGGATTCACATTTGTGCATGTGAATGCTATCCTGAATTTTCTAAATCAATATTTCCCAAAGATTTGGGCTTTTTTTACCTCAAAGTCTCAGCCCTCAGTAATTTTTATTTGCATATCCCATTATAAAAATTTTGATTTAAAATCTAAAAGACAACACAGTCCTGTCAGACACTTCCCAACATACAGTAATGGGTCATATAAACCGCTATTTTGTGATATATATAGTCAAGAAAGACACAAACCATATATACTTACATGGAGTGGAGTATAAGTATGCACCAGAGTATCTAACATTTCACCTTCACAGCTTGCATATTACTCAAAAGGGATTTGTGCAGTTATGAACCTTATTTTTCACATATACTCCTCATCTCAGACACTTAAAAGTTTTAGAACAACTTTCTCCTCCATAACAGGTCAGAACATTTTAACTACAGACCACACAGAAAAGGCATAATTTTACAGCTCATGTATTTCAAAGGCTACCAAGATGCTGCTATATAATGACAAAGGTCACGGTGCTTTCAGCTGCCCAGTAGGAACTGCCAAACTAAGAATGCCAGAAAGTGCCTCTTTGAGTTCAACGGCAGTGGAAAATAGGGTTCAGTATGCACATTTATTGTCTGGAAAGTTACAGCACAGAGACATTAATTTACAAGGTGCATACAGAATACAGGATGTAAGTAAGTTATCCCTGAAGAATCCCATGCTTTCTTGTAGAGAAAGGTGAGAAAGATTACGCGTACAAATTACTTTTTCAACTGGCTTTCAGGTCAGTATTTTTTAATACTAACATTCATTTAGATATCTCCTTCATTAAGTTATTGACAATCTGTATTTTTCTTTCCAAAACGGTGCGGATTTTTTTGTCTCTTAGTGTTTTGGTTTTTTTGTAAGAGGCGAAGGTATGTACTCCCTGAGAATCTTAAATTACTTCATTGCTACAGATTAATTTTCTTTAGTTTTACTCCTTTAAAACTCATTCCTCTGTTCAAAGAGATTTTTCTTCCCCGGTGGAAAACGAATATAACATCAAAGTTGTAATGCTACACTTTTCTCAGTAGTAAGAGAAAGTGGTACGTGAGATACCGGATCTTTTATACTGGAATCTGGAATAGTATTTTGTGATATAATTTATGGCACAAAATCTTACAAAACATTGACATTTTCTGGTTTTTGTCATCTTTATGAAACTCCTCCCTCCATGTAAAGTCCTCCACTTTAAGCATAACACATAATGTAAACTCTTCTGCAAATGCCAGTCTTTCTGTCTGTAGACACACAAAAGCTCATCTTTGTACTGCTACCTCTTTTCCTCTGTTGAAGAAAGCACTGAAAACAAATAGGAAACACTCTGAGGCACAATTGTTGAGGTGTTCCTGAGGGACGGTTACAGTTTCATGGCTTAATCACTCCAACTTTCTATTTTGTTAATAATGTAGCTGAATAAAAATGATCTGACACTACTTGTGCATTCATTTTAATGAGTCCCTGGAAAGAAATGCCAGAAGTGAAGCATGCCCAGATCTCCTGAATAAGCGAGACAATTTCTGCACAAAGATTTGAAACATCTTCAGTTTATATACATCAATAGCATTTTTTTGATCCTGAATCTCCATTCGACTTCAAAGAAAGAAAAAAAATAAAGAAATTTTTACAGAAAGTTTCTTAAATATGAAAATCAGTGCCTGAGCTAACAAAATCCTCCAACCTCAGCTTCCCCTTCCAAGTCTTAGTATATTAATCTCCTTTCCTTTTAGCTCCTCCAGTTCTTGCATAACAATGCCATTTCCTGAATTCCAGTCTCCACAAATAAAACTTAAAGCTGAATAATACTTTATTAAGCTCTATAAATATTCCCTTAAGCAGGACATCCTTTTAAAACCGGGGTACACTGTCACAATTCAGCATCATTTTCTTAGCACGTTCAAAGTAAGAATCAGAAGCACTGCACCAATCAACAACCCAAAGATCTTACTGAAACATAAAACTACACTCGCCTGAGGAGATTTTTAACAAGCTACCGATGTTTTGTTTAAATTCGCAACACTCCATACAGCAGCCACTTATTTCTCTGTGGATATGTATTTGGGCAAGCTCATAGGGAAATCCTGTACAGGTATTTTCGAAGGAAGAAAAAGCACGCTGCTAGCATTCTTTGCCTTTCTGTACAGCACAAAACCACCTACCTTTCCCGAGTGTTCAAACCATCAATGTTTAAACCTTAACATAAGTGGTTATTCCAGTAAAATACAAAAATTTAAAAAGTATTTGATCTTGAAAGATGCTCAGTTTTGATCTGCCTGCTGGGTAGTTCCTTTCATTCCTGGTATTCCTAGTGAAAATGCTCACTAGAGGCTAAAAACAAGTAATTACTGTGTTCAAGCTCCTACTTGAACACGGGCTGGAGTTTCTGTGTGTTAGATATTATCTAAACTGTGCTACCTGGAGTGTGAGTTGCAGGATGAGGAGGATGGCAGTTGATGGCAATGAAGATTGTAGATGGACATAATCTAGAGGAGACTTTTGACTAAAAGTGTATCATAAGCAAGGAAAAAATAAATCATCTTCAAGATCAACTACTGTGGGGGAAAAATGTATTGGAGTTCAGAGGGCAAAATTTATTTCACAATTAGATTCATTGAAGCAAACTATTCACTGTCTCAGTGTCAGCATCTACTCACGAGCCATGAGATATCTTTTCTCAAAGGGGCTGGAGACTAAAATCAGTATTACTATTAAAAGATTAATTACCTGTTGTAGGTTTAACATTTAAAAAATGTCTTTGTAGCAATCCCCAGTGAAAAACACCAAATGACATTCAACAGGACAAGACGGTGTTTTGCCCATGGAAACTTTTAAAGTCCAATGCATAAGGAACAATAAGTAAGGACCTAAACAAAACACACTACTTGCTTGATGGATGAAGTACTCAGTACCTTTATAATCTCAATTATTTAGTACTGCAAGCAAATGCTGAGACCGGAGTATGCCACGGCAAGATGAAATACCAAGTAGTGAAAAGAGCTGAGCCAAAACCTTACTGCGCCAATCCAGCCTAAGCAGCGCTTTCCTAAGGAAAGAGGAACACAAACCAATGCAGTTTTTAAAAACTGATCTTGAAAATATAAAAACCAGGAAACAGCCTTATAGCTCTTGGAGCGCTGCCACTATGACCAGCATCTCATCTCCTCCCTCCCCATGCACTCCTTAAGATAAGTCCTCTAAAATGAACCTGAACAATCAACAGAAATGGAAGCGAAGAATCTCGAATGACAGATTAAATCTTAAAGTATAACTATCTAACTCAAAAAAGCACCAAACCCTAAAAACAAAATTACATTTTAATCCATCATATCCACCATATTTCAGTTTACTGTGTTATACTGCCACCTCTAATTCCTACTATCTTAGAAGTCTTGACATCTGTACCAAAGTTTTAATCTGAAGCTAAAAATTGAGTGAAATTTATGTAGTATGAATACAGCAGTGTACAAAACATGAACGACAGAGCCTTTTTTTATTCTGGAAAGGGACAAAACATGTTTACAGGGTTTTCTGCTCCGTACTGGGACTGGTGCTGTTCAGTATCTTCATCAATGATTTAGTGGGATCAAGTGCACCCTCAGCAAGTTTGCAGGTGACACGAAGCTGAGTGGTGCGGTTGACAGGCCAGAGGGACGGGATGTCATCCAGAGGGACCTGGATGAGCTAGAGAGGTGGGCCCGAGCAAACCTTATGAACGTCAACAAGGCCAAGTGCAAGGTCCTGCACTTGGGTCAGGACAATCCTCATTATCAATACAGGCTGGGGGATGACGTGATAGAGAGTAACCCTGCGGAAAAGGACTTGGGGGTACTCGTGGATGAAAAGCTGGACATGAGCAAACAATGTGCGCTTGCAGCCCAGAAGGCCAATCACATCCTGGGCTGCATCAAAAGTACCGTGGCCAGCAGATCCCCAGAGAGGTGATTCTCCCCCTCTACTCTGCTCTCGTGAGACCCCACCTGGAGTACTGTGCCCGGCTCTGGAACCCTCAGCACAAGAGGGACATGGACCCGTTGGAGCAGGTCCAGAGGAGGGCCAGGAAGATGATCAAAGGGCTGGAGCACCTCTCCTATGAAGACAGGCTGAGAGAGTTGGGGTTGTTCAGCCTGGAGAAGAGAAGGCTCCAGGGAGACCTCATAGCAGCCTTCCAGTACCTGAAGGGGGCCTACAGGAAAGCTGGGGAGGGGCTGTTTGCAAGGGCAAGGGCACGTAGCTATAGGACGAGGGACAATGGTTTTAAACTAGAGCAGGGTAGGTTTAGATTAGAGATTAGGAGGAAGTTCTTTACGATGAGGGTGGTGAGACACTGGCCCAGGTTGCCCAGAGAGGTGGTGGAGGCCCCATCCCTGGAAACATTCAAGGCCAGGCTTGATGAGGCTCTGAGCAACCTGATCTAGTTAAAGATGTCCCTGCTTACTGCAGGGGAATTCAAGAAGGACAGGGAAATCCTCGAGAGGGTACAGCAAAAGGCTACCAAGATGATTAGGGGACTGGAACACCTCTCTTATGAAGAAAGGCTGAGGGATTTGGGTCTTTTTAGTCTGGAAAAAAGATGGCTGAGGGGGGATCTTATCAATGCTTATAAATACTTAAAGGGTGGGTGTCAGCAGGATGGGGCCAGGCTCCTTTCAGTGGTGCCCAGTGACAGGACAAGAGGTAATGGGCACAAACTTGAACATAGGAAGTTCCACCTAAACATGAGAAGGAACTTCTTTACTTGGAGGGTGGCAGAGCACTGGCACAGGCTGCCCAGAGAGGTGGTGGAGTCTCCGTCTCTGGAGACATTCAAAACCCACCCGGACGCGTTCCTGTGCAACCTGCTCTAGGTGACCCTGCTCTGGCAGGGGAGTTGGAGTAGATGATCTCCAGAGCTCCCTTCCAACCCAACACATTCTATGATTCTATGAAATATCTGAACTCAGTCAGTAATAAGTTTACTTTCAAAACGATCTATTACTGCATACTCAAATACGTTTAAAGCAACAAGCCTTTGAATCTTTGCCTTTCTCTTTAAATAGTTCATAAGCAGCTGAGCCTTTCTGAGCCCATCAGCATTTTAACAAAACATTTTTAAGGTGCAGATTTACAACCTGCATAAGAAGATAAAAATCTGCACTTCTTCACTTCAGCTGTAGCTGATGAAAGTGCTCGTGGGTTGTGTAATCAGCTGGATAGATGTGGTTCCTAATCTGGCTGGAAACTAATCCCCCATACGAGAAAATTTCCAGACAGATTAGGAACTTGATTCAGCTGGTCACATCTGCACAAGTGCTAATACTGCTGAGACCCCCTCTCTTTGGCAGTACTACCTAAGGTCAGCTTAACACAATCAAAAAACTGCATGTGTACCTCTGGGATGGTCACTTGTAAACAGCTTCATGCTTTTAATATTACTCCACATCAGGTTATACAGAAGAGGCAACTTTAATTTCCTAGCATGTCATTTGACCTTTTTTGCAAGTTATTTCTGACCATAGAAACATATTTAGAGAAAACGCTTTTCCAAATATTACGTTAATTCTTATGTAAAAACTTGAATTGGGTGTAATATAACAACATATTTTCAATAAATTCTAAGACTTACTCCATTGTACTAATTTCATATGAATCACATGTCTATATTGGTATTCTAAGAAAATGATGTTTGTTGCTATGTGTTCTCCATTAACAATTGCCAAAAAAATAAAAGGAGAGTCAGGACTACAAATGCATTGTAAAATCTGCAAATTTTGCAAAAGGTACCAGATAGTAAAGGCAGAAAAAGCCAAGGTAGCACGCTGCTGAAGAAGACTTGGCAGAGTTGAGGAATCACCTGGCCAGCCAAACAAGTCTTGTGCGTGCAGCTCCATTCAGTCACAGCCCTGCTGCCTCCTCCTTGGGAGAGGTACCAAAAGGCCATGGTGGGATGCACTGGGTGCGACAGAAGGGGATGCTGGTGGTGAGAACAGACTAGAAGGGCGAAATGAGGAACAAAAGGGCAAGTTTATTGGAAGTTAAGCTCTCTCCTCTACTCACAGAGATGGTTAAAAAAAAAAAAAATCATCTCAATTTTCCAAGACCTTGGGTTTTTTTTTTTGCCCCAAACTGAGAGAAGTAAAAACTTCTTTTCAAAGAAATTAAATATTCCACAGCACTTTTCAGTTTTGTGTTTATGCCAAGCAATACCACCATGCTAAACAAGTCAAAGTTAAAAGGTTCAATAAAATATATTTCAACTCCGTTGGGAAAAAAAAAAAAAAAACCAACGTGTAAAGTAGCTTAGGAAAAATTTTTTGTGTATCATTTTGGTCATGAAACTGACATTTTTCACTGCAAAAAATTCTATCCACCTTTTCTAAACACGAACAAATAGACTTGTATTTCCACCCCAAGTCTTATCTTTCCACTTAAAATTTTCCAGTGACCTCAAGCGCTTCCATTTCCCTATAAGTCCCAAAAGGATAATCAACATCACAAAAGCTCCATCTGAACAGATACCAGATCCATTACTGTATAATCTATTGGATAACTGATCCATAACTATAAAATATTTATTTACATTTGGCATGTGGAGGTCAAACACAATCAAGTTCATTGGGCAGTTTGGCCCAAGGAAACACTTCTTGCAAGAATTATTCCAAGCTTTTGGAAGAAGATGGGGTATGTTTTGAATTATCCCAGTTTATTTAGAATATAATAAATCTGTAGAAGAATAATTGTTTAATTTACAGATCACATATTCAATAAATTCTCACAGAACCACTTAATTCTCCCCTCCAAGTAAAAGTCAGAAGAAAGAGAATGCTCATACTGTATTAAATTGGTCACTTCAGTTTTGCTTTGTGTCTTTTCATCCTGAATAGAAAAATGGAAATCATTTTCTTACCCTGGCAACAGCTTGTCTCTTGAATACACATTAATAGCTGGCTTTCAATTTTGAAGATCAGATCTGAGTAGGTCTCTGAACAAAAAAAAAAAAAAA
>VYZM01002738.1:70139-93532 GCA_013398915.1 Dromas ardeola
AAATCAACAGCTAGTACCTAAAGAAACTATTTTCTTCTGGGGAGAAATTGTGTACCTTTTTTCTTAGACTCTCACAAAAGTCTACGTCTCTCAAAAAATTACTTTCCTGTCATTACAAGGGATAGAATTTCAGGTTGGTCATTTTTTATGTGGCTCTGAGTTTGGACTGAGTCAATAGCATAACAAATTCACTTAGTCTACCTCCCATATCAGTTAAGCTGAACTTTGGGGAAAATGGAAGACGACACCTAGTTTAGCATCTGGAGGGAGGTGGTAACGAAAGTTATCAATATATGGATCTAGGACAACCCAACTGTATTTTGTGCATATATAACAACCCAAGAAAGAAAGAAAAAGAATTGAAAGTTACCAAATACAACTGCTGCAATGCATTATGTCAACAGATATTTACTATCACAAGTTTATTTGTTATTATGTAGTGAAGAGATTTGGCACATAAGAATGAAATCGCGAAATAATCCTGCCAAAATGTTTTTGAGACAAAACTCCTATGAGAACCTGATGGTAAGCAGACAGGTTTTTTATTTTGATTTTCATTAATAATGCAAAACCAGCAAGACTAACCATCAACTGCAACAAGTTACAATCTCAGTGTGAAAAATGAACCATTCCAAATACTATAAAGACGATCAAAATTATCTGAAGGATAATGCAGCCTAGGAGGAAGACCAGTTTTGAAGATAGGAATTATGGTTTGGCAAGTTTCAATTTTGTTTATATGCAGTAGAAAAGTACAAGTGAGAAGATAGTCCATCAAGCAGTTTTCTCAGTTTACCAAAAATAAACAAATATTTTCTGTTATATTCCTAATTCCATGAAGACAAAACTCCTAACATTTTGAACAGTGGGGGGCATTATTTTAAACTCCAAAAATTTAAACAAAAATGATTTTTCCAGAACTGCAACACCACTTGCAATATACTCAGAAGACAAATTCTGCTCATGTTTTCCAGCATTAAAAGGCAGATGTTTTTTCTTGCGTTAACAACACTTGATTATAAAATAAATTTTGCCTCTGTGTAGAGAGAGGAGTGAACATAATGGCTCCCTTAAGGCACAACTTTGAGGTATGAGAGATATTACTTCAATTTCTTTTTAAAATGCTGTAGAGAAGGGTGACAGAAAGAAACAGCTTCCAGTTGTCATGCTCCTAATCCGTCTAGTCTATAGATGGCTTTGCTCCAGATTTCTCTGATAAACTATTACAGCACAACCCATCACTGTCCTTATAATATACATACTACAATCTGTGTGGTCTAGGTAGACTAGTTCAGAGAAAGTGTTTTGGGTTTTGAATTTTATTTTTTTTTTAAACCTGGGATAGCATGAGAAGGTCATTTCATTTAAAGAACCCACAGGAATCTCATAGTATTTCAAATATTTTTATTTGTGTGTGAAGACAGACATTTGCGCAGGATGTGGTGGGGAAATTCTGGGTTTGTATATTAGCTTATTTTGGGCAGAGGAAGAAAATATCAAAAGGGGAAATGAATCTATGTTGTTTGGGTGTGGGAGAATAATGAGTAAGTGCCACTGGTACATTTAAATAGAAAAGTTACATTTAGGGAAATAGACTGCATTCAAGTATATATGGAAGGAGGGGGAAAAACAGGAAGAGGTATAAAGGGCAGAGGAGTGAACAGAACAGTGACTGATTGGGTAAGAAAACCCATGCAAAGTGGACCATCTTGGAGAGATCCGATCTAGTGTGATAGGAATTCTTCGGCAAAGGACAGATAACATTTACAACAGTACACAGGACTTAAAATTCAAAGCATGCTGTTTCACTAAGCCCAAGTCCTGAAAATAACTTTATTTTAACCACATCCTAGATTTTGTCACAAATGCTCATTTAGCCTATAAACGTTTCATTGCATTTTTAAACAACACATTACTGAGTGCATCTCCAACTGTTTAATTCAAATACAAGCATCAGAAATGTACAAAAATAATCTGAGAGTATGGATAAGTAATGTTTTCTTTTGACAAACTCAACTCGGAACATTGTCATCTCCCCGCCCAGCTCTATCAAATCGTGCTGCTGCCGTTCTGCACATTTGCTGCTCCCTCACATCCACTGACATGAGTTATTGCGAGGGGTAGTTGTAAAGCAGGGTGTTTGCACCCCCTGAACCAATTCCATCCCTACCCCTGACCCTCCATCCTAGGTACCGCACCCACAACGTTTCCATGGCCTGCTTTCCGATGCAGCCCTATGAATGTGTTTTCAGCACAAACGAGGTGGCAATAAATTGTGATAAGCAGATGGGAACACCAAGATGGCTAAGGAAAGGAAAAAAACCATGTAACATTAACTCAGTCTCGGTGATGCTGACAACCTTCTGCATGGCTACAGGTTGAACTGATTTGGATAAACAGTAACTCAGCTAAATAAGCATCACTTGTCACATTCCCAGTTTGAGATCCATTTCTTGACACAGCTATAAGAGCACACGTGCTAGCAGAGCACAAAACCAAGAGACGAGGAGCAGGAGGAGCAGGGCAACTCTTTAAGACAGCTTATGCAATACATCTGCCAAAACACTAACCTGAGACTGAGGGTGCAGATTCAGGTAACAATTAAAGGATTACACGGCTAGCAACAACCAGAAACGATCGTGCCCTTTTCTTCTCTTCCAGCCCTGGAACATGTTCTGTTACCTTCTCACATGCTCCACTCCTGTGTTCATCTGACCCAGATGAGCTCTTTCAGGGATGAAAAGCAACGTAAATCTTTAACAAAAGTTATGGTTGAGCAGCATTTATAGCTTGCTGTTATTGCAAGGGATATTGCATAGGTCCCTCCCCCTCACCACATTCCTGGTACCAGTCTGACTCCCTCCTTTGTGTTGGTTATGATGTTTATGAGCCTCCTCACCAAGCCAATTTGAATTGCAAACCTATTGCTAAAACCACCTTTTCTTCACTGGATTAATTTTCTGTTGCTTTAACAAGTTGAATCAAGTTCAGTAGAGGGCCCACAGGTGCTGGTGACAAGGGAAGAAGCAGAAGCATGCAGCTGGGGAGAGGAGGGAAGATGGAAGGAAGAAGTAGCCTATTATTTTTGGATTAATTTAGGTGCTGTTTCATGCTACAGCTGAGAGAAGAAAAGGAAATAAGATCTATAAAGAGAAAAATACTGCTGCAGGGTAATTAAGACCTAGGAGTAAACACACCAAATGGTATTTGCCACATGACAACAAACAAATGTGAATCAGAATGTGAATCAGAATTTGAGCAGAGGAAGGAATGTTTTCTCTGCTATTCAGGAAGCACTTCAATTGTTTGAAAAAGGTGTGAGTCATTAACTCCCGCATGTACAAGTGAGACATCCAAAGCTATAAATACCTGACATACTTCAAGGGCTCTTTTGAATGGAAGAATGAAAATCTATATGTACTTTTTCAAAATTACAGATGCATGAAGCCATGCATCACTTCACAGATTTTGATTTGTTGTGTTTAGGCTCTTCTGAATGGTATTATCCAAGCATGACAAGCTATAACCTTGAAAGGACACGTTTTCTTGCTTCTGACACTTTGGATAGCTAAACAGCTATTTGGGATAAAAGATGAAAGGTGCACAGGACTTGATGATATCCTATTTTAATGCAACATTTTTGTATGTATGTAATTTGTAGCTTATCATAGCCATTAAGTGAAATTACCTTTCTGATGGCGACCAAGAATCTCACTGGCAAAAATTGCTTGTCATAAAAACAATCCTCTTCCTACTCATTCTCTTTGATTCCATGACTGCTTGTAGGAGTTCTGCATCGAGGCAGTAAGAAAGTTTTACTGTGATCTTGCAACATCGATTTTTATGTAAACTGTAGGATTATTCAAACTGTAACACACACAAGCTCTTCTTAATCTGTTTATAACTCCTAACATAATTTATTACTTTTAAACACAGGTTAAAAGGCTGGTCAGACTTCAGAGGGGGTTTTCATTCTCAGGTGAAAACCACCACAGTATCATGAAACACCAGTGTATTAGTATTATCAAGCACTGGTGAAAGGCTTGGTTCCTAATCTAGATTTAGCTAGTCTGGCTGCTTAAAGCCAAATATTACTATAATAATCGAAGTATAGATCCCGTTCCTTCAGATCTGCAGCTTTAACATTTTTTCCTAGGAAAGTCATCAAGTTGAGATGGTATTAAACTCCTACACAATCCTTCTAGAGAAAAGTATGTTTTCTCCACATGATGTGTTCTTCAAAATTATTCTTTCAATGCCTTCTACCTTGGATAAAAGACATTCCAAAGAATACTGATAGACTATACATGATCACGCTACAGGCACCTTCCAGAAGGGAATCATAAAATACCCCAAGAGTTATGGTTAACCCGGGTTCAGGGAGTAAATGCACATTACTCTGCTGTGACGGCCAAACTCCTGGGAAAACTGATTGCACAACAGGAAGAGAGCAAAACAGGGCTTAAGAGACTGGACGCACATGAGACTCATTCATTTACCCCTGACCCCAAATCTCAGAATAGAAATACACAAGAGGAACACAAAAAAACATGCTTGGCTTTGTGTAAGCACATGGAAACTATGATTTTATAGTATCATAAATATTTAATTACACTTTTATATCACTAGTGATATCCCTTCTTAATTCAAATTCCCCCCAAAAATCCTACTAAAAAACCTCTTTAGAATTATATTTCTATTTTTCTTAATTTAATAAAAATAATTATGAAAGAAATACTTTCACGAAGAACTTACTTCCCACTCCACATATATTTAAGTTATTTTGTCTTCACAGAGATTGATCAGGTATCATTACAAGCCAAGGCTATACAAAGTGATCTGTAAAACCATTCTGTTCCTCTGATGAAGAGTTTTTTGAAATGTAAAAGCCTGGCGCCCCAGACTATTGTTCCATTTGAAACAGTAGTCTTGCATTTAACTACTGCTACACCACACACAATTTCATTACTGTTGGGAAACCAGTAAAATATAAGGTGATATCCCTTCCTTTGCTAGTATGTTCCAAATTTTGTTAAATTCTATCATTCTGTGCAGGCTTTTAGCTATTGCACACTTCATATTACAGTCTTTTCAGAAAGTGAGCAACATTCTGCATATTTCATAAAAAATAAGGCTGTTTTAAAAACCTAGAAGTCCAAAACAAATATTCACACCTATTGCTTCAGAGCAAGTAAATCAAGAAACACTGATGAGCTCATCATCAAAAGTTTCTGCATGCCAGAGCCACCCAGACTGCAATGTGATAACACAGAGACCTGGGCAACTACAGCTGGATTATCCTATTGATGTATTTGTACATAGTCACCAGAGTAATGCCAACAGTTTGTGTAATAAAAGACATTTAAATTAGCTTGTACTGTGCCATTAATGAATCTTACCTCTCCTATCATCCCAGGAAGCAGAAATAGCAAATTGCTACCATACTAAGACCTGATGCATTTGCCTTTGTGTAAGTGTCTGAGGGACAGTAAAACTTAAATAGCTGTTGCTGTGAAGTCATGAGCTAAATTTGCAGCACATTGCATACAATGGTTCTATAATATGGCAGCAATAAGAAAAACATTTGTCTCACTTTCAAGAAATCTAAGGTAGTGGTTGTGCTTTTCAGACTGGAATCACAAATCACTTAACACTGTGCAATTTAAAAAGAATTTAGAGGATGCATGTTTTCCACAGCAGGGTCCCGTCAGGCTGCTGAGCCAGCCAGAAATCTTCCATGACCTTCTTGAATGCACATTCTTGGACTAAAGTGCACGAAGTGGAAAAAGCTAAATATGCAATGAAACAGACAGACGTGTATAAACCTACCTAAACATTTAAGAGAAATATCTCCTAAAAAGTCTCATTCAAATGATGGCAACACACTAAAGTGATTCTTCTCAAAACAAACAACTGTAGAAACCTAGCAGGGAAGTACATTTCTGGGTTTATGCAGTAGAGGTATACTGTCAAACCTACGAGGAGCAGTCAGCTGCTATTCACTCTGCCTAACAACTTCTGTCTTAAAGAAGCAGGTTGATAGATTTTCCTACTGCATCCACGTATTGTTTTCTCACATTACCAGTCACCTGAAGAATGGAAAAAAATACATCATTCGAGAGTGGGCTGAAAGTATCAGTCAAGAAGTAAAAACTTGCTCTTGTCAGATGGAGTGATTTATCACGCTACTGTCTCAGTGAGAATGTGGTGAATGACTGTGCAAGCTCATTTCAGCGCAAAGTAAAACAAGTTAAGATATTTAAATCCCTAACAATGATGTAAACTAACCTGCTTCACTCTGTACTGAAATCAACTAAGAGGTATTGCAGCTCCGTTCTGCATCTCAGATACAGGGCAGTAACCTGTGCTTGAGGGATTACTGACAGGTAAGAGACAATATCCCCTTCATGGGTACCAACTTGGTCTAGAAGGAATTTATTAGTCTGTACCAACAGAGAGCAGAACCGAGTTTAGGGAATGTGGCTGGCAGGTGTAAGAACTTCATAAATATCTGAATCAAAAGTAAAAGTCTTAAAAAAGCATTAAATATTCTCAAAAAGAAAATCTTTATTAACCAGATATTTTTATTTTGTTATAAAGGGCCTCAGTTTTAGAAATAGTAGTGGTAATGAGGTGCATGCAGTGGTCAGCAATAGTCATCCACAGGAAAGATTTTGGGAACACATCAGTGCTCCTGGCTCTCAGCTTTGCCCCGTTCCATTTTCTCTTTGATGTCAGTAAGTTATTCATGTTATTAGTTCAAGCTTTATCTTTTGATCAAACTTTTGTAATGTATAACTTGGAAATTAGTTTCTTAGAGGGACAAGAGCTGTCAAATAGTAACCCGTATCAGATCAACACCAACAAAGTGGTTAACAGCTTAGGACAAGTTAGAGCCAAAGTTGGAATTTCAGAGCATACGTGCAAATTATTATTTTTTAAAAACCACAGTGTTGACATTACAAGGGAAGAAAGAAGAGGAAAGATCGTATCTTCTGAGCCCTTGATCAAATTACTTCATAATTCACCCACTAAACCTATTCCCTGGTTCCCATCAGAGACAGCAATCTGAGACAGAACAAGTTTGTGGATTTTAGAGCATTAAGGGAGAGAAAGAGAACAAGCGACAATGTTGCAACTAAATCTCTAGAGGATGTAGAAGCATTCAGAGAAATTTCAACTAACAAAGTAATTTTATAGAATTTTTCAGAAATAAAATAGGGGGTCAACTTGAAATGACACACAATCTATGTGCAAGATATACAAACTAAGAGCATAGAACCATATAGTGTCCGCAATTTCCTATGGTTTCTCTCAGTGAACTTTTTTCAAAGTAATTGTCAGAGATATTAGATTCCAGTATTTCGAAGATGGTATCTGGTAGTTCTTAATTTATCCTAGCCTCTCATCTTTGAAGCAATTCTGTTTCTGTCTCAGTGCCTAATTTCCATTTTACACATCCTATGATTGTGTTTGTCCTTTTGTCCTTTAAAGTTGACTTCTAAGAGATTCCCATCATTAACACATCTACAAAGAACAAACAACTTGCTCCCTTTCTGGGTCCTTTGGTTGAGATAATAATTATTAAAATTATAATTATTTTTCCTTACATATTTCAGAAAGTTGGAAATTTCTTTAAATTGCTCTTTTACAAAACTTGTGGGCTTGGACATTTCTTTCTTCTGGGAGGGATGTATGCTTTGCACAGGTTTCAGCCCCATAACCTGTAAATTAAGTCATTGTTTGAGTTACTGTTCACTTTGTCTTCTATCAAGTCCTGGCTATTTTTCATCATATTTAAATTCTTACAGTTTCCCTTTGCAGATTTAGGAAATACTCCTCTCAGCCCAGAAATCTTATGCAGAGTTTCTAAAATTCCTCACTAAGATTTTTAAACATTTTACTTCAGCCCATCTACCTTTTTTCTCCTTTCTTAAATATATAGTGTTCTTTCCTTATTTTCTTAATGGGTAATAGACAATCTTTTTCTTCTTAGGATATGGACACGCTAACACTTTTTAACCTGTAAAACTAAAAGCTGGCAAGTCCTCACCAAGATTAAAAAAAACCCATGAAAAATAACTCACAACATTGAGCTACACCTATTTCATGATACAGACTCTTTTCTATATACGAAAGTATAAATAGTGTCCACAGCTGTGCAATTTATCCATAGCCATTAAATGTCTCCACAATCTTACAATTTCTAAAAGTGTCTGCATTGCCTACAAATGAGCTGCATTAATATAAACAGCACATGAACAGCCAGAGACCCTATGAAACAAAAGCCCTAAGCACAGAACTTAACTAAACTTAAAAATGTCACCTTCAGATTTAAAAAATAAGAGCTTGTAACTATTTCACAGTTGATCAATTTGCCAAGAATACTTTCCAATGTTTTAATCCCACAATCTTGAATTCCTGGTTTATATGCCTTGAGAAAAACGAGAGCTTGCTTGAAAAAATACACAGCCAACCACCTCCTCTGTACTCCAACTCGTCAGTGAGCTTATGTACTGGAGATACTTTGCGTCCTGCTGAAAGTTCACGAATTGTCTAGTTTGACCAAAACACCCAACACCCTCCTGAGATCACAGATGATGAAATAACCTGGAAAGGCTAACAGCTTAAAACAAAGGATCAGGCAAACAGCTAGGCACAGAAAAAACCCAACAAACTTCACTTACAGCACTTTGCAGAGGAATAAGCGAGACTAAAATAAGCTGTACATTGTATCTTATCTCCATTTTAAGAATGAGCAAGTTTCTTAACCTCTTTGTCTCCGTTTCCAAGGCTACAAGTGAAGCATGACAAAGGCAGGAAGAAAACCCAGATATTTTCTGGCTCCTGTGTTTGGTTTGAGTTTTTTTTCTTTTTTGCTGTTCAGCCATCTTATGTTCCTAAACTGTAGGCTTTAGTTATTTAATCATACATATCATTCTATGTGCAGCTTGGGTTTTTTTGGTGATTCTAATCAGCTTTCCTTTTTGCAAATCTGGCCAATTGTTTGGTGATTAAATTTGATCGCTTCTTGCTTATATGCACTTGTAAATAATCAAGGAAAAAATACCCCAACCAGTACTAGCTGAGGAAAGGACTCATTCCTATAAAACAAAGTTAAACCAAACCATTTTTAAAGGTATGCAAATGATGTGAGAGAAGACAGGAAACCACATTTAAAGTGTAAATCAAACCCATTGTTCTGTAAAACTTCAGGAAAAGCTTTGAAAAATGGCTTTTTCTACTTTTCTTCCCCAGAATTTCTTTGTTCACTACAAGAGGAAAAACAAAGCAACAGGAAAATGATGTCCCTCCTCCCCAGAGAACTAATGAAGTCTCCTCCCCCTTCCAAAGGGGATCAGTGTTTGCCAGCTTTGGCAGCCACTGTAGTATTTAAAATAGAAATGAATCCCAAAATGTGATTTGGCAAACAACCACTGAAATATTCAGTAAGTCTGTTTTCCCTCTTTTCCACTTCCTTTCTACCACTCTAATAATATCTAGAGAAGCTTTCAAACACCTCAAAGAATAAACGCACGTGTAGCTAGCATCTAGACAGAGTGCCCCACGAACTTTAACACAGAAGCAACACATGAATCAGACAGACCTATCTTTGTAAGGAGAGGGCTCCTTGTATGGCCAGTGCCCAGACTACTGTGACATTTCAAACAGCTGTTCTTATTCCTACATACAGCTTGAGTTTTAAGGAGGCACCCTGTATGCCTTCCTAGACCCGAAAGCATCAGTTGATTTGTCATTAGTAAAAGCCAACACAATCAGATTTTGTAATCGCCTCCATCAATTTTCAGCACGCATAGGCAGGGCTAAGATTTCCATAACACAGTAAGTTTTCACCTAAAATGAGGTGAATCCTACAATCTGGAACACATGATATTTTGTAAGTATTTTAGAGAGCACTGCTATATTGAAAGAAAATATAAGGGCAAAAGATGGTACATGAATCAGAAAGATATGAACCCTTCACAGGGATATCTAAATACACTGCCAGACTGAAGCATGCTAACTGGAGTCAGTATGCAAGAAACTCCTCCAGAAACACAACTTGGCACAGAGTGAGAACAATAAGCCAAATGCCACAGAAAGCACATATTACTAACGTAGGTAAGAAACTAGATGTGAGGAAAACACCACAGTTCAGCTTTAAACAAAAGTTTTCATCAAGAGGAGCAGATCACGTGGCAGGTACAACCGCTATTTCATTGGACTTAAATCTTTAAAACCACTGGCTTCTCACTAACTAGGAAGTGTTGTATATAAATTGACCTATCTTATGCATTCACAGAATAAAAGCGGTTAAGTATTTCTGAATCCACAAAATGTTAGTTTTAACATGCAACTAGCCAGCCAACAGACTGCTTCATATAGTAGTTTCAATTTTTAAGATGGGCAGAATGTCTTCAATATATGTATGCAATATCCTCACATTACCAAAACATTCCTGTTCAGTATCTTGCAACATATTGCCAGCAAATTTCAGGACGAAAGTTTTCTCATTCAAAGACTAGAGAAACTTTCCAAGTGTTTTTAACCAACATTTTATCTTCTGTATGTTTTATGTTTTAGAATTTTTAAACTCCAGTCCTGAGGTCTCACAGTCATTTCTACTTTGCCATCAATGAAACTGTTCAAAGACAGCACCAGGAAGACTCAAAGACTGATTTCACAGATCGTTAGTCCAGGCAGTGTTTGTAAACTGCTGACCCAAAACCATGGAGAATTGCTAGGGCCTTGTGGATCGAAGGGAGACTTACAACTTGCTAGACAATCTAAATTTATTTGAAACCCGAGGTTAGCCTGTCAGTTTTTACCTAAAAAACTTTTAAAAGACTTCATTCTAAATGAGTCATATTAGCCCACACAAGCAAATCAGCACATTGTTCTGATTTCCCCTCCCTCAAAATGCATCGTGTTCTTTCAGTACAATACTACTGCACAAATAATTCAAGACTTGCCAAAAGCTACCAGCAAGCTCTAATTACAGCAGTCCTTTTCTGTATATTCTTAAATCAAACAAAAACTAAATCAGCCTGCTAAAAATAAAAAACAGACAGTACTTCAAAATCTCCAATACAGATTAAGAAATAAATCTCTGCAATAAAGTATTAGCCAGATCAGCCTGCTTCAGAACCTCAGTGCAGAAAGAGCCCTATTTTCTTGCTGCAAGATAAGACTGTGGTGCACATATGAAAACTACTATGCAAAAGAAATGACAAAAAGCATCAATTAGTTTTACTGTAATTTTAATGCAGATCGTTGCTACTAAACGTTTCAGACAACAGTATTTCCACTTTGCCTTTTCGGCTGATGTTTCCAACTGATTCAGCTCCACAAGTGAGAATGTTTGCATTGTCAAAGTTTTTGTCGCAGTCAGCATTCTGTTGAGAACACTATGCCTTATTTGAGATTTCAGTACATTTTACAGAAGAGTTAAAAAAAATTATGAGTGCATGTGATTCTGCCAATCATTCTCATCTTATCAAGCTTCAGTTATGACCTGACAATAGCAAAAGACTTGAATGCGTGTTACTGTTTTGCAGACAGCCTGTTTGATCCCTTGTCACAAAAGATGGAAAAAGTGATCTTGTAGTCAACGATGAAACTTGGAAGTATTTACTCAGTCTCTGGCTTGGGAGTTTAAAGGCAGGATCTTCCATAACCTGAAAACGGCAAAACCCTATTTACTCTAGCTGCTCTTCTCCTATCTTAAAATTGAAATTTCTGATTAAAACCAATCGGAAAACTAAGCAACAAAATAAGCATCATCCCAGTTTCCAGGTTTTTCCTGTTGCCAAACAATACAGAAATTAATTCCAAAGATTACTTCCAAATCACATGCTAACTTTAAGTATTCAGCCATGAGAAAAGTAAATACTCATCAGGAGGTTTGACTGCAAGCTTCTGATATGCAGTATAGCTCTTCCAACTCACAAACAGAAATATTTAACTAGCAAAACCTATGGTTGCTCTGAACAGACCATAACACATGACCTGGTGTGTGCTTTGATAGCAAGTTATACAAAAAAGATGACAATACAACAGAATTACAAAACCAAAATATAACAGCGCCAGGATAAGCCTCTAGAAATACACTTTGTGATATAAAGCCATAAATCTTTACCATTTGAAGTAAAGACTTAAACCTCTTAGAAGCAATAGCCTAACTCCGTCTAACTGATGAGGTCAAAAGACATACCCATACTGTATTATGGCAACTAAATAAATATTTACCATAGCTGTTTTCAAAAGGCCGGGTTAGTGAAGTGAGTAAGACTATGTGAGTGTCCTGGGTCCTCTTTTAAACACTGGAATAATTGACTTCATGCAAGCTTTTAGTTCACTTATTTATTAAATCAGTGAATTATGGAGGTTTGGGTTTTGACTGGAGATGATTGAAAAAGCCATTTCACGCTACTGCCTAGCTGCTTCCAACACACAGACAGCTGGGATGCTTATTAAATGTTTCCTCAACCAGTGCTGTAAAGGAAAAAAAAAATTAACAAACCAAAGTCAGACCAAATTTCTGGAAAGAGATAGGAACTTTAGTTGCACTCCCCAGATAGTGAAATGCTAGGTTTATATGCTGCTATGAGGAGTTTTTAAATCATCGTTACCTTCTACTGCTCTGCAGATAAAAATGGACTCTTCCTGAAATATGAATATAACTGGAGATTTAACACTACTTGCTAAAACAGCATTAATAGCTGCTTCAACCAAATACGTCTGTAAGATACACATATACACCTCCAGACAAATTTGAGCTCTGACACAGTTTTCAGTATGAGAAGAATAAATGTCTCCTCTTTGAATGAAAGTTTGCAGAATATATTTCTTCCCAATAACGCTAAAAAGTCAATTTTGAGATATAAATCTTTTCTTAACCTGGGGATTTCAGTGCAACCTGTTGTGGAATGATCACGTCTGCCCAAAATCTTCATGGCCAAAGGTATTTACAATCAGACAGTCCTCTTCAACTGTCAACAGAAATTATATACCTTAATTTCCACAAATACAAAAATGGATCTGTTATAACTGTTTTCTATAAAATTATAAATATATGAATACATGTAAGATATGAATTAGCAGAAGTTAGTGCATGAAAGTGCCAGAACCGACTAGTTTGCAGAGCCAAACAACAAAAAAAGCCACACCTCCTAAAATTGTTTCTTCAGTTCAAGGACTATTTTTCTGCCCCCAAAAAGGCATATACTCTTTTCTAAGTCATTGCCTTTTTGCCAGAATCCAAAGTAGGCCCTTCAACCCCAAGTTTGCTTTGTCCACTAGCCTCTAACTATGATACGGAAGAAGAAAAGCAGAGAAAATGAGTAATGTGAACAAAAGTTCCAAAAACTAATGGCTTCCATTCTTTGTGCCAACATTTTCTCAGGAAGTTATAATTTTATACACAGCAAATTCCAATGATTTTGAACTGTAAAAGTACTAAAGAAAATATTTTCTACTCAAAAGACTGCACATTTAAGCCTCCCATATGAACTGTGGGGGACTACAAGTCTTACGGAGCTAGAAGACAGGAAAATCTCTCAGGTTTTACAGGGCTACAAGCAGCAAATACTTTACTAAAACCAAAATAAAAACCTGAGGTCATGCTCAGAACTTTAAAAACATAAATATTATGTAATAAAAAGCACAAAGCTCAAGAGAGCTGCTCATCTGAAAAATATACCAAAATCCTTTCAAAAGGACACATTTATTCCAACACATCTTAAAGAGATTATGTTCCCTCTATTTTCATGTTGTGTACAGCTTTTCCAAAAGGAAATGCGTATCACAGGTCCTAGCATACCCTGTAAAACAGCACGAACACATTAGGGTTGCACCAATTACCAAAGCAGCATTTAGAAAGATAGTTATCTTAATAATGAGAAGTCTTCACTTTTCTCTCTCATGGAAAAAATAAAGGCGGCTGACTTACATTTTGTTATTTCAATAATTTTTTTTCCTTATACTAACACCTAGATTTCTGATTTTTCAGGTACCACTCAATTAATTTCAAGAATCATATCCCTTTTTCTCTCTGCATATTTTCTGGTCTTAAATGCCACTGTCATGTACACCCAAGGATATGAAAGTGATGAGTTAATGTGATGTATAGAATGCTTTCCTTATCAGCCTGAGAAAAGCTCCTTGTGAAGGTATGATTGTCCATTCTCCGTGTACTTTTTAAGCTCTCAGAATGCAAATTGAGATTTAGTTCATCTCTCAAACTAATGAAGAGAGTTTCCTTTTTGTGGTGTGACAGCTCTCCCATCTAAACTAGATCATAAAACCACTGCTGATAAAAAAATCAAGCATGTTCAAGAAAAACTGTTAGAGGTACAGATTGATGGCTGCAAATGCACCCGAGACAGCAAATGCCATCTAATTAGTCCTAAAAGGAGACAGGAGTTGTCTAGGCTTTTAACTGTCCACTGGAAATAATTTTTCAGAACTCTTGAGCAGATTTTGCAGGCAGGGCAAATATTTCACCGTGCTATATATATATTTATCTTCCCTGCAAAACAATTACCCCTGAAACTTCTGGGAGAGCTCATGGAAAAACAGTGATGGAAACGAAATCTTGAACCATGTGGCAAAATCAACTAAGTTAAAAGTAGCTGGGATCTACAGATTTAAAATACCTAAATTACAGACATTTCGTAAACTGATAGGAGAAAGCCAAATAAAAATTACAAGAAATGCTTTATTGCCTCATATTCACAAAAAGGAAAGAAAGTTTTTAAATTATAATCAAAACCGTTCCTATATCACTTGAAATACACCTCTGAATGGACAAGCATCTTGCTCATTACAAGCAAGAGAAATACAAGAAGCCATACCCATCTGCTGTAGAGACAGACTAATACAAGACTGCTGATGAATGCTCCTCTATAACGTATACACTAAAAACATACTAACACTATGATTTTTGGGAAAGCAGAGCATATGTTTGTTTAGAAACTGATACTGATTTTCAATTATTTCACTTGTTCAATTTTTTTTTTTAATCCATAGCTCAGCTATTGGCATTCAGCACAATCTCTGCAACTATGAACCAACACTGGCTTCTTATTTTTCCAATGTATTTTCAATCTTTTTTGGTGATTGTTATTTGATGGAAAAAGTACACCAACTCTTTTAGCCAGCAGAATATATAAAAAAAATTCAGTATGTTATCCATTTAATACAATTGCAGGGACTACTGGATGAACTTACAATGCCCTCTCAGTAAGCAGTCCTTGCCACTGCAGACAACAGTATTCATTATATGGATTAATATTCCCTTCTGCATTCTACAGATTTAATTTTGTTTGGATGTTTATCAATTTTTATATGAAGGCACCCAAAGCCAGCTTTCTACATAGACAGACTGTGACTTAATATGCAGAGAATTGGAGGTACTCAATTCTAGGGGAAAAAAACCCAATTATGTAACATTTGAAATCTTAAGAAATCTAATTCCCACTATATGTAAATGCTGTTGCTTTGGTATTTCACCTGTTTAATGTTATTTCACATGAGAATTATTAGTGTGTGCATGAACCTGCCATCAAGTGCCCCGGCAGTTGTGTAGAATGTTTTAGAAAATACTATTACACAGCCTTTTCCATAATCTCTGTAGAGGGTTGAGCAGAACCCACTGATAACCCGCATTGGTTATCTTTTTCAACATGTTTCTATACAACACTGTCTTTCAGTCTGCAAATTTGGCTTCAAAAGGTCTGTCCATTGCTATCTCCATTGTTCAGGAATAGCTCTGTTGATTTACGCTGATAAACAAAGATAATGTACAACCGTAAGCAATGCAAAGTCAATCTGCAAAGGACAGAGTAGGAAAAAAGCCTGTAATGTTATCACCGTTATGCACTACAAAGAAAAATTACAGCCTTGTAAAAAAAAAAAAGCGGAGGGGAGAACTGGGATTCTTTTTTCTAATGCACCACTTCTTGCTATTTACAATATTATGCAATCTAGTATGATTTGCAATACTGTATTTAAAGAATGTATTTACTGAATACCATACTGATACTGAGTGGCAATACCAATTAGAAAGGAACCTGATTCAGCTGCTCTCTTTGAAAGCAACTGCACAAACAAGCAAAACAATCAAACACTTCTCACATTCCAACAAGCAGAAAAACAGAGATAATTACACAGAACACAGGAGCACTCACCATGACTAAAGCTCCAGTGCAGCTGAGGAATCTCAGCCTAACTGCTTTGCAATCTCACCTTAAACCTGCAAAGCTGTCGCAGGAGGTTTTTCATGGCAACTGTTACTAACAGTATCTCTCTATCAACTGCTAGAAACAGGTACTTTATATACCAGAGGACAACATTCCTTCTGATGTACCAGTTTCTGAACAACTCTCCTAAAGGAACCACCTTTGGAAGAGATTGGCTCCCAACCTAAGAAGATAAGTGGGTTAACTTGTAAGGAACCATGAACCAGCACCTACCTGCCAACAGGTTCACAGAGTAAGATGGCAATTACGATACTGCAGCCAGTACCAATATAGATTACAGGGTAAATGACATGTATGTTAAGCTCTGCTTGTGCTGACATTTTCTGTAACAGGGATACTGCCTTTGCTGTACAAGAAATACTTACTAGGCAAAATTCATAGGCACAGGAGCACTTCACGCTTCAGCAAGCTTTGTCCTAACACGCCTTAATTTTCTGCACTTCCCAAACAACCTTTTCTAGCCAGAGATAGTGACCTTTAAATATGAGTCTGCCTCATTTTAAGAAGGCCTGCCATAATACTTTAAAAATGTTGTTACAATTGAAAGATACATTACTGACAGCTTCATTAGCAGCAGAGCAGGTTTGAGACTTTTTTGCTAATAATCTGATATTCCATTCCTTGAAACAACCAAATTTAAAAAAATTACCACAGTAGGAAAACACAAATTTACAGATATAAAGCTCTAAAATAGTCAAAATTTATGCCCTGGGTGTATATTTAACACTAAGTTCAGCGAGTTGTTCCACTGACTGTAACAGACTGCAAACTGTTGCACGATCAAAGCACATGTAACTGATGATACTGAGAGTTTTCATGGGCCCCACATTCTCTAATTCTTCACTATGAGTTATCCCCCTGCTTCTAAAAACTGGGAATGTCTACAGTTTACAGTACAAAAGTAATTAAATAAACTATCTTCTCTAAAGATCATTCCAAACAGTAGGAGTCACGCTCCTTAACCATATAGTTACAGACTTAAAGTCTGAGACTGGAGAATATTGTGCAACCTGTTTTTAAGCAAAACTACCCAATCTAGATGAGGGAGGCAGAGAAAGACAATTAGCAAGGCTTAAAGCACATGTAAAAACAATTACACAATATGACTTACTCCTCCATGGAAAACTCCTATACTAATATTTATTCTCTCTGAGCTTGTATCTATTTGCATTAAAATTCGAAGTTTATTAAAGCAATATTGATGTAATTCTGAGCCTTTAGAGAGAATCAGTGATTTTAATGTGGTTCCAAATGGGCTCAGGGGCTACACTGCATAGAAGACTATTAGGGGCTAATACAAGGTAGACAGAAAGGCAAAACTTGCCTGAAGGAAAAAAGGTGCTAAAAGACTAGTTACTCAAGGACAGTTTCAACTCAAGAGCCATAGAATTTTTAAGTGTCTCTATTACCTTCAGACATGCATGTTTCTGAATTTACTGACCAGTTTGGGGGGGGGATTATATATTTTTTTAAACTGTGCTTCCTTCCTCTTGGTGCTTTAAAAAAACCCACAGAAAGGACATCAAGTATAAAAGCAAAACAATGATATTCACTAAGAGGCTATTTGGCAGCTGTGACAACAGCAAGAGCATCTGTGATATGTACAGACACTTATAGTAAGAGGGAATATACATGGAGTCCATGTAGAAGGATGTTTATATTTGCTCATGTATACAGCATGCACTTAAATGTCTTTTAAATGCGCATGAAGGTTTTTCTGACAGCAAGAGCCTCAGAGCTGGAAGACTGGATATACATATATACATGTAGAATTTACATCTTTTGTGTTATATACTGTCTTCCTCCCTTGGTGAGCTTTGTAGAGAGGCCTGTATAAATACAGGCACGCATCCAAGAAAGAACATTTTAGGATTGAGATCTGCACTTATTTAATGGTTTTTACAACCACATGTAAGGTCAAACTGTGAATGTATCACTAAACAGTTTCCTATAGAACATGTATCAAATAGTATAATAATCCAAATCTGCATAAACACCACTAAGGTTGCATTTGGCAAATTATGTGCTCGTAGCAATATTTTCTGAAATAGCACTAACTTTATGAAGTCAGTGATCTTACTTTTTAGCACCACGCTGAACTGGTGTCTCAGACAAGATGTTACTAAAACAAGTACTGCTAGAAGCCTACAATGTTTACCCTGGCATGATTTTTATCCATTTGTTTACTGTGATTTCAAGAACTTTGCTAAGAATGTCTCCTGCAGTCAACAGTGACTGCATTAAGATGGTTGAGCATTTTTCAGCATTTATGTTTAAGTGCATGTAATTTTTTTAACTGAAATATTACTCAAGTAAAATGTGGGCTAAAGCCTACAAAGTGAAAGATTTTAAAATGTCTTTCCCAGGGAATATGTATAGGGTTTTGTACTTTTAAAAGGATAAAATCATTTTTTCCCCATTTTGAGCATTTCATTTTGTGGGGGAATTAAACATCCCCTGCTATAAAGCCTGGCAACTAAGAAAAAGGCTCCTAAGCAAGAAGAACCACGAATTCTGAAGGCATTCTGAGGTACACATAACAAACGAATGCTGCTAGATACTTTTTACACATCATATTCACACATATTTTAAACATAAACATAATTATTTGGTGATCAAAGTGCAGATGTTCAATGAACATAATTGTAATCTTTGTTACTGCTATTGTAATTCATGCAAAAGCACCTGAGTTAAGGCCAGGCCCACAGGTATGAGTAACACTAAGGGGCCCACTATTTAGAGAATTTTCCAAGTACTCACACAAAAAGGAAACTAGTCAGGGTGACAATTTTCCCCAGAATCAGAGACTTTAAAAAAAAAAAAAAAATCAGTTACAGATTGATTACAAAATATTTCTCCAAGTGGTGAGGTTTAAAACTGATTTTGTACTCATCCTGCACAGCAATATGTGATTAAAGGGAGGAGAGAAATGGTGAACAAAGGGGCTTCCGAAATTCTGTTGTTCTTGCTATCGTCTTGTTTGAACAGACAAACCCAAAAACATTTGTGTTAAGTCGTTTTGTAACTCAGTGAGTTAACATGGTAACATTTGTGATAGCTGATGGGGTCCCATAGGAAAATCAATTTAAAGAAAGTGACCTCAGAGCTACGCCCACTGTGTACTTTTCCTCTATCCACATTTTCAACAGTGAGGCAATCTCAAATCAACTCAGTCCACTTAAAGAGATATGGGAAAAGAAATTGCTTTAGTGACTCAGTCACTTATCTTTGGAAAAACGAAGACTGAAAATTTCTCACATGGTTGATAATTTCTGCTTATGATTTGGAAAACCCAAAAGGAAACACAAAGCCTACAACACTAAGCCACAATTTATTGAAATTGTAGCTCAAATATTGGACAACTAATTAGAATTGTTACCAAGTAAAACCAAGTTGTTTATGTCACTAACACTGCAGAAATACTAAAGCTTTCATATTCCTCTCAGCGTACACTGTTTACTTTTTCCACTTCACCCTACTTTAAAATAGTGAAAGTCAACTAGCAAGTCTTATTCCAGTTTGCAGTCTGTATTTTTCCACTGTATGGTAATGGAAATTCTACATTATTGTACTGATACATATGAAACAAACAAAGTATTTCAGCCTTAGGCCAATGTAAATCCCAGTGCAATACTTAGTTCTTAAACGGTGGTCATGTGTGGGAGCACAGAAGGGTGGGAAAACTGGTAATACCAATAAAAACTCTACAGACAAGGTCTCTGTACCAGCCTATCTCAGGTAATGCAATCACAGAAAGCGGCACCATGCCCCATCAACCCCTTCTGGTATTAGCATGGAGAATCTGAAGCCACTATCCCTTGGCTATGGACTGGGGCCACGCATCTCCTTCTCCAAAATCCATGTTACTTTACATACATATACAGCGGGTTTTGCCTCACTGGTGATTTTTGGCTGCCACTAACAGCCAGTAAATGCTACATATGGCTTGCAAATAACTTGGCATTATTTCTTTGAACGTTGCCTTAACTAAAAACCAAAACACATTTCGAAGACTATGACTTCTATATTGTAAGTAAGTTAAAAACATCTGGAGTTATCACATATTAATAGCAGAAAGATAAGAAGGTTTTATTTTCAGTTTTCCTGTGTCGGGTGTTTTCTTTATGATCTTCTTTCACATCATATGTACTCCACGATGTTCACAGTGCTTTTCACAAGTGCAACACTATCTCCTCATTATACCCATGTCATTTGCATTTCAATATTCTGCCCATACCCGAATGTCAGCTATGACACACCGACTACACGGGAGGGAGCAGCTCCGCAGGATTCCTCGGGAGCTGCAGCAGCACAGGATGTGGTAACAGTGTGGAAGGTGGCAGGAGACAGACCTCGTCTCCAATCCGTACCTTGTAATCCCCAGCTTAGACCTTTTGGGCTCTGTTTCCAAGGGCTGGGGAGAAGAGGGTCTAACAGCCATATATACAAAAAGAAAAAAAAAAAAGAAAAGGCTATTGAGTTAACACCACCTGAAATCCAATCTCATTAGAAAGCAACTAGAACAAGAAAAGCAGTGACAAGGAGTAAAGCTGCAGATGCCTTCAGAGAAAAGGGGAAAGAAAACATGGGCAACTAGCAGGGATGGGAGGGACTCATTCTAAACTGTGATGAGGGGCAGCTCTGGGTAACAGGGAAACCTAAGAGCAAAGACTAAACAGGAAAAAGGGAAAGGAAAGAAGAGACATAGGAGTGTAAATTCACAACCAGGTAGAGAAAACATGTTACAACTCGTTAACTTACAGTAAGCTTTCCACATACATGTTTTTCCTAGCACAATACAAAAGGTTAACAGTGATTACCAGTGTCTGCGACCCTAATCAATAACTTACAATAGTTATCTTAATATTCTACTATCCTGTTTAGGCAAGGAAACACTTTGAATCCATTCAGCCAAACAGCATCCCCTCCTTATTTTTCTTTAAATGACTGATTCCAACTAATTTCTTTATTTGGAAAGTAAATAGAGAAGAATATGTATTTTGGAAAATACGCTTGCAAGTAGATTCTCTAAAGAGCTGAAAAGTCAGAAAGACAAATTACCTAAGAAGCTGAAACGGTAGTCTGGCTCTTTGCTGTCTCTTTCACTGAAGCAAACCTAAGACTTACCGACACATAGGGAAATGCTGCTGTTTCAAAATAACTGTATATTTATGTGGTTAATGTACCTTCTAAAATAGAAGGAAATGCACACATTGCATCCATGAGTGAAGCGCTCTCTCTTATCAATTGCTTATTTCCACACATGTGCAGCTGGCAGAAAGGCCAGGTAGGAAAGCCTGTTGGTTCCTCGCTCTACAGCTGGTACCTCCTGCCCAGGCTCTGGAATCCCACCCTACCTGCTGCTGCTCTTCAGGGGAGGAAGAAAGATCCCAGCCAAACAGAACAACCCAAGAAAGTCATTTAGGAAGTCTGTGAATTAAGTTATCTATGCGAGATATCCTAACAATAAGGGAAATCCATCATGAAATGAATACATAAGATTAATCATGGAAAGTTACTCATGGAAAAATTGGTAATTCACTTCTCGCATACTTGTACATATTAGAGAACAAAATGAGGTTTTCCTGAAAACACACTGGAGCAATAGCTCTGCCAGGAAGATTCTTCATCTGGATAAATCATCTTAGCTACTTTACAGAAAAAACCTTTTAAGCCAGTGTGAAACTAGATTAAGGGCTTTAACTAGTCAAAACGACCAAATAAAATATCCACAAGTATTTCCTGCTCTGCTACACCACTGGAATCGAACTGTCTAGATGGGGTTGTAAGTCAACCAAAAGTCACATTGAATTAAACACATCTAATTTGTAAGAAAGGTAGTTGTTCAGCTGGCAATTTTATACAAGTTTAAGTAAACTTTCTAACTATAGAACTTAAGTACTGAATTCCCTAAAAGCCTTGGCTCATAAAACAACTGCGTGTTCTTTTCTTCGTGCATTATTTTTTCCTCCAAATATCCAAGAATAAAGCACTTTAGCAGACCTTGGACAGCCTTTGAGCCATGACAAGTCAGGGGAAAAACTTTGGAGCCCCTTATGAAGAGATTCAAGAAGCATAAAAGCCAAACTCTACAAAATAAAACTGCAAAGACCTAAAGTAAACAGAAACTATGTTCTCTGAGAAGGGACCCCCATTAAATTCGAGGTCAGAGATCCACCAGGCAACGCTCCTCCTCCTCCTCCCTGTGCTCACCTAAGAGCAGCCTGGCCATTCTGTGTTAGATACCAGCTGCCTGATAAGTAATTAACCACTGCGACGTATTTACAGGTTACACTTGCTGTCCCCATGCAAATTCCAGCCTTTCCAGTCTGGTCTCAACTTCACCCGCAATAAAAACGGGCAAAAAGACCGATCCACCGAAAAGTCCAAAATAACCTTCAAGAAAAAAGGAAGCCCGAAAGGAGAATGGAATGTAGGTGTATACACTGACACGTAAAGCGTTTTTTGTCGGGAATACACAGCAATAACAGCGCGAGGACAGAGTCCCGACGGGGACAGCATCCACCTGGCACCTACAAGCGGCTTCACCGCGGTGAAATTCCTCGAAGGTGCCGGCTCCCCAGCAGCGCAGCGCTCCCCGCCCGGCTCGGCCACAGCGCACTTACCACAGGATCACGTCCCACAACTTCCAGCCAAGGTTAGGGGCAGAAGAAACCGCCTTTTACCGCCGGGCAAGGGGGGTCTGTCGGCGGCGACCCGAGGGCCCAGCCCTGCGAAGGCCCCGGGGGCGGCTGCCGGCGCCGACGGGACCCCCTCAGGAGGAGCGGCTGAGCCCGGCCGCTCCCCTCACACCCCACCGAGCCGCGCCGCGGCCCCTTAACCGCTCCCCCCGCCCTCGCTGAGGTAAAACCCGACGAGGCCGCCGTCCCCCGGCCTCCCCTCACAGCGAGAGGCGCCGTCACCCCCCTCCCGCCACCCGGGCTCTGGACCAGCCCCTCACCTGGCAGGGGCTCCCCGGCCCCGCGGCGCCTCCCGGGGGGCAGGAGGCTGGGTCAGGGCCGGTTCCCGCAGCCCCCGCGGAGGAACCGGCTGCCAGGACGGTTCGGTGGGGTTCGGGACGGGACGGGGCTGCCACCGCCGCGCCCGCGCGCAACAACCAACTCCGGGCGC
>VYZM01002738.1:93632-120918 GCA_013398915.1 Dromas ardeola
GGGAGCCGGCGCGAGGTGGGCGGGGCTGGAGCGGGAAAACTACAACTCCCCGCGTGCCTCGCGCTCAGCCCTGCCGCCCTTTAAAATTGCTCTGTGCGCCTGCGCGCGAGGAGAGGGAATGTGCTTCCGCATGCGGGGAAAAAAAGTAGTCCCAGTATGTTGTTTGAACTCCCGCTCCGACCCGGGATACTGGGTGAGGAGGGGCGCGGCGGGTGCTTCCGAGCCGGCTGGGGCCTTTCCTGAGGGGGGGGTTTCTCTGACAGGGCTGCGCTGAGGCGGGAGGCGGAGGGATCCGAGAACGCTGGGGAAGCGGTAAAGCGAACGCGCGCGGCGGTGAGAGAGAGAGAGGGAGGCGGCGGTGGCAGCAGCAGCTGCGCGGGCTGAGGGGAGCGAGCTCCGGTGGGCAGCCCCTCGGCCCGGCGGGACAGCCGCCCTCGGGCAGGTCAGTAGGGAGGGCCGCGGGCATTTCTCCTCTCCCCCTCTCCTTGCCCGGGGCTGAGGAAGGGTGCTGGCGGAAGGCCCCGGTCCTACCGCGGCGGGCAGTGGTGAGGATGCGAGTGGCGCCCCCCTCACGGCGCTGCCGGCGGCCCCGGGCTGGCCTTCCCCAGCCGCCGGGCCTGGCGGCCTTCGCCGCCGGCCTCCCGCCTGCCCTGTGCCCCCAGCTCGCCGGAGGGCTGCCTGATTGTTGCGGCCCGCCGGTGAGGTGGGGCTGGGGGCGATCGCAGTGGGTGAGGGGGAAGAGCAGGGTGAGGATCTGGGCACTTGGCTTTCTGTGTTCTTCCGTATAACCCTCACCTCTTCCCTCGACTCCCGCAAAGTGGTGAGAGGTATTTGATGGGTCATAATATTTGATGGGTCCTTAATTCTGTTTATTGTTTCGTTATGTCCACTTATTTTTCCTTTGTCAAGCAGGTCATTTATCACAGTATGGTTTTCTGATGCTTCTTTCCAGTAGTAATCTTTCACGTTCAGTTGCCTGTTCCTGAGGAACTTGTTTCTTATCGTTGAGGTGGCAAAAAAAGCCCTAAGCCTAGAATTGAAAACACTGGAGCCATGTGCCCTGTGAGGCGCCATTCATTCGAGTCCCCTGAAATACCAACACTAGAGGGAAACTGGCCTGGTCCTGGCTTCCTGCAGCCAAGTGAAACTGCTTAGTGTTGTCATGGTGTTGGACCTCTGAAGAGAGCTTAGGAGTAGATGTGGAGCTGGCTGTTGGAGATATTCTAAGGATGGAACCACAAAATTATCTTGTGAGTGAGAAAGATTAGTGTCACTTGGTGTTAACTTAGTGACATCTAGGAAAATGAGGGAAGGCAGGACAAATATAAATTCTCTTTTTTACTTAGTAGGAAAAAGGAAAATCCTGTTCACAGAGAAAGCGAGCTTCTGCTTTCTACAGAAGTGGGCTCCAATTTTTTTTTTGGCTGCACTTGCCTATCAGTAAAAATACCTTTTTAGCGTCCATCCTCAATATATGTATATTTACTGATTTATCAATTATATGCAGGTACTACTGTATTGATACATACATTATAAAACATACTTAGAAGTTGAGAGAGGATAAGATAAAGATGAAATAAACACTATTTTAAAATATTAATGTTACGAAAAATGTTTTCTTCCCATGCCTCAGTGGATTGTCTTGCATGCCTGACCCACTTTAGAGACCACTGTTCTCCAGCACTTAGGTTTCAGAATTTAGTTAGGACCACTCTCTTCTAAGCAAATAGAATCCGGGTGTCATGTCAGTGCTGGTGCCACTGTGGGGGAAACTTTCATTTGTTTACAGTTAATGCCTTTTTCAGCAGGTAAAGTCATGTTAGATCTTTGAAAACATCATTCTTTTCTGTGGAGTTGTGTAGGTGAACTGAGCTTGGCTAAGTCCATGTAGTGACAGAACTGGGCACAAGAATTTTGGGGGACTGTGCTCTAGCAAGTTTATATATGTTATTCTGAAGTGATGATTCTTAATTTTGTAAGACTGTAAACATAAACAGGTGTTGAAAACAAAGAATAACAAATAATTTATTTTCATGAGTTTTGTTTTGTTTGGTTGCTTTGTTTTTTTTTTTTAAATCCAGGCCATATGTGTAGGGGCAGAAACTGCCTGGTATTTGGAAATGTTAGTGAGATGCCATTTTATGTTTTTTTTTGTTTTCTTGCATATCTAAGTTATATGCTTGTTAGAAGAGATGAGATTTTCAGCATTTCTGGAACTATACCAGTCGTTGGCAAATACTGTAACTTTAGAGTCTAGGAGATTAAGGGAAAGTAATTAATTTTTTTTTCTGTCCTTAAAATCTGGTGTGTCTTGAAATAGAAGTGGAGATCACTAGTTCTAAGGAGATCTGGGCTTAGAAATGGTGGCTAAAGCAGAGTATTCAGATTAATCTTAAAATTTCTTAAGTTAACTTTTGTGTAGGATACTAGCAGTTCTCAAAATAGAAGAACTGAAGATTGCATGATCTGACCCCACCATCTTGATTGTAAATTGAATATTTTTTTCCTCTACTTGCTCCTTGTGTGGCACAATAGAGGGTAACATGACAGGTATGCCTTTTGTGGCTCAGAAAGGGAGAAGAGAATCATGTTTCTTACACGGATTTTTTTTAAGTGCCTGAGAATAGGATTCAGCTCTTCTATTAGTGTACCTGACTGTTAGGAGATGACTGTAACAAATTCTAGTAATTTGCAATAAAGCAACCAAGAGGAGAGGGATTCTTATTGTCTTCCATCTTCTGTTCTTGCAGGACATCTTCCCTTGATAAGCCCAGGCTTTCTATGTCTGATGGCTAGGCACTATGGAGAAAACTGAGAAGACGTGATGATTTCCCCAGTGCTCCTAGACTTTTGAATGAAAGCAGTGACTGTGAGCTGTGTTTTTGTTTTGTACCCGCATCACAAAGTTACTCTTCGTATCAGAGCACAGGAATTGAGAAAACTGTAAACTAATGTGTTCAAGTTAATTTTGTAAGCTTTCTTTGTAAGTGCAGCTGTTAACAATGTATGTAAATAAAGGGTCACTTAGTATAAAGATGTGCCCACTTTTCAAGGTATACTTCTTCACCTGCCAAAGCAAGCTCAGCCTTCCATAGTAAGTGCTTCTCTTTGATTAAATAGGATCTGTTTTAGCACCAGTTCTTGGATGAGATTTTTTTCAAGCTTACTGCTCACTGGGCCAAAGGTTGCAGGCAAATTTAGAGCATATTTCACTAAAATAAGCTGATACAGATTTCTGAATTCCTGCCGTATCTCCTGCCCTCCCCAGGTTGTGGTTGAAGAAATTTAAGTACTCCCCTTTATTCAGGTGGACATAGAGGTGTGCTGATTTTTTTGAGTATTGTGGCATGTGCTGTGGGGAACTGTTAGATGTTGGAGCACAGGTGAAGAGGCTGCACTTACAATAATGGGGATACTCTTCTGATAATGATCTGTGAGAGAGAAGGGTATCTCAAGGGAACATGCATGTATTATTTCGATGAAAGGAGGTGAATGAAGAAAGGTCGGCTTTTTCATTTTTGCTAGTTGTTCATGAACCCTAATAAAATGCCCTTTCTGTCTATAATTTGATTAGCTTTGGAGAGCTCCTGAAAATAGGTTGCTTTCTGCATTCCTTTAAGCTTTTTTATTTTTTCACTTCCATGATTTCCCCTAGAAAGAGAGGGGGAATATTTCTTGCGTTCATGGGAACTGTTACTCTTCAGTTCTTTTTAAAGACATTGAGTGGTGGATATAAACACTTTGACGCTAAGTGTTTACTAGGTATGAATTTACTAAGAACAGTTTGTTTTCAGAAACCACTATTATTTTCCCCAGTGGATTTGTTTAGGAAAGTAGCTATGGCTCATTGGTGTCTCTTTGAAATACACCGTGCAAGTAGTAACTAAAACTTATCTTAGTAATGTAGGTCAGCCTCCATTGGCAAGATCTGCAATGTTAGCCATGTTGTGTTATTGTGTGACTACAGGATTTTCTTGTTCCTTTAACAGTGGTGTAGTTGCTCCAGTGGCATCAGTAGCACAGCCGTTAGCTCGGATGGCAGCCATTAGTTTTTACTGTGTGTAGTCTGATACCGGTCTTTGAGTTTTGAAGGCAAAACTGGATCTGAGTTTGTACATGCACCACCAGTGTTACTCCCAGTGGGATAGGTCAGGTGGCAAGCAATTTATAAGGGACTAGCCTTGTAATAATCTCTTCTATATAATGGGATTGTTGGGATGTATCTGTTAAAGCTTTCTGTATGCAAGTTAATCCCACAGAAGGTTAATTCTTATTAAAGGAACAACTTGCAGTGTTCATACCTATCTATTCGGGATGAACCTGGGACTGATGTTCTGTTTCTGAAGGGCTACTCAATAACAGTTTGGTAAGGACAGCTTTTGGTGAACTGCGGCTAGGGCTAGTTTTGAGTGACTGTTTATCTAGGAGAAATCTTCATTTTGTGTTACGGGGGAACAAAACCGATTACGGTAGAATAACTGAATACTTCTAAATTCTAAATTTATTAGGAAGTCATCCTTGTTCCTTGACCTTACTCTCGCAAATGCTGATGCACTTCGAAGAAAACTTGTCTTTCAGAAATGAAACTAAGAACTTTACTGACTAGATTTATTTTTTTAATAGAAAATATGTTAAATGGAAGCTGTGCTACGTTGTCTTCAAAGAGGCTTATTAACGATTTTGATCCTAGAAACAAATGATCCTGCTGTCCTTTGCAGGAGACTAGGGCAATGGCTGACTGATTTCAGTCTTTTGCACCATGCATCTTACAAGGCATACAATGAATAAAAAAATAAATCTTATACTTCACTGTTTCTGATATTCTTATTACTTGGATTGTTCGTACTGTTTCTTCAGGGGAAAGGGAATCTAAGACTTTGGAATGTGTCTTTTGAGCATTATGGCTGGGTTAAGGAACGAGGTGGGCAGCTGACACCCTTAGCTTGTAGTGCAAAAAAATTGCGATAGCATGAAAATAGAAAGAGCTGTTTTAGTCATAACACTGAGTGGTGTAAAGGTTTTTTTGATTATGATAAAAATGTGTGAAGTACATAAAAGAATGAGGGTAGTGAAAGTGTCAGTTATTAATTGAATTCAGGAGACTTAAGACTGATGGAATTTATTTCTGAATCTTTTTACCATTTTTTTTCTTCTGCTAACTAGTGCAGAACACAGGACTTTTTGGCAATTTAGTGAATTACCAGGGGAAAGTCTACTTTTATTTTATTGTTGTGTTCAAATATGAAAAGATAAATTCATAGCTTTAATGATACAGTGGTGTCTGAAGAATTGTTTGCAGCCAAAGGAAACTCTCAACAAAGTGTTCTTAATTTCCCTTCAAAAGGTTTGTCATCTATAGAACTTGCTAGGATTTTAAGTGATCATGTTTATGATTTGTGCTTTCTGCTTGGGGGTGTCATTCTGAAGGAGCTTGAGCCAGTGAAATCTTCACTGCTGTAGCCCTTTCATGCTAGCACTTGTGCGTGTTTTTGGCAGGTTGTTTCCAAGAGGTTATGAAATGAAAAATTTTTTATCTAGCTGGTAAATTAGTTCAAGGACTTGGACAAGTTAAAAATCAAACAGCTTGCATGAACACTGGTGTATGCATGGGGGAGGTGAGTGTGTCTGACTGTGAAGAAGACTGGGAATAATAAGAAGGGAAAGTGGTAAGACCCATGGTTTAACTGTATCATAAAACTGTATGAGGTTTGACATTGAGTGGGTACTTAACCTCAGCTGCCCTGGATCCATACCGATACAATAAACGGTTGCTGAAAGGCCAGTTCTGTTCCATTTCTTTATCCCGATGCTTATCTGATTATGCAGCAGTTCAGGGGATGTTACTGTCTGGAGGGGGCATTGCTTTGCTTTCACTTTAGCCCCCTGAAGTAGCCTGCTGCGTTTGTGTGCACAACTTCTGGCTTGAGAGAAACAGACGTGGTTTGTGAGAGGAGTAGGACAATCCCCTTAGGTGCCACTAGTGGTGTTGTGAAGTTAAACTGCACTGGGTAACTGGCTACTTAGATGGTGTAACCGTTATCTGGTTTGTCCCCCAGCTGTGGTAGATGTCCCAGCAAGTGCAGGGAATGTGAGAGATTGGGGGATATTTTTTTATTAAAAAAACCAGGCTTAATGGATGACTAAGGAATGCCTTTTGTTATTAAGGTGGGACTTAGATATGTGCATAAGCCTGCAGTACGCTTACTTGCTTTAGTTGAATGAGTTCTCAGGCAGGATTAACCAAATGGTGGTTAAAGCAGATCTTACTTAGCTGTGTCTGTCAGTAGTTCCTTTTATTTCAGGTAAGCAGTATGACATGATTTAGTGTGGTTTTTTGTGAATTTTTGGGTTTGTTACTCTAAGAAAGAAACAGTTTGTTTCTCTTGGAATTCCCATGGCTGCTGTTTCAAAGCCTTGGACATAATATAGTGTGGTGTTTTCTAACTTTGGAGTACTGTTAGCTGAAAACAAGTAACTGACAGAACATCAGTAATGCAGATGAACTTCTTTTTTGAAGAATGGACTGTCTTTGTTGATTGTGTAAGAATAGACTAAGTAATAATCTCAGGTTTATGACTCTGGGGTGATAATTATTTGTTGTTCAAAGGCTGAATTTCTGATTTAATGGAGTTTAGTGTCCCATACTAGTGTTCAAAATATGCTGTGCCTGACAATATGTGGAAAGAGAAAGTGTCAGTCTCCATAGTTGGGAAAGCAGTGGAGAGAGCTGTGGCAAAACAAGTTCTGGTAATAGTACGAGACTACAGAAGAAAGAAAACATATCAACACCAAGCAAAGTACTGAAAACAGTAAACTGTGAATCTTCTTTCACACTTTTAAATCTAGAGTTTGCTAACATCACATTTCTGCCAAGAAGACTGGGGGGTGGAGGGGAATGTTGCCAATACAGGATAAATGGCATGCAAAGGTAAGAGAAGAAAACTTGGTGTACGCTTTAGTTTTAAGGGTTTCTTTTTTACTGGCATTCTAAATGTTTTCCCTTGGTACAGTGCTCCTCTCGTGTGCCGCTTCTCCACAGCTTTCTTTTAAGAATAGGCATAGTCATCCTTGTTTGCGTTTTCACTTATCCAGTGCATTGACAGAAGATGACATCTCATACCTAAAGGATGAAAAATTTAAGACTTATTGTAGAAAGATATTCCATTTAAAGCTACCATATCTTCAAATACATAAGCATGTTGTTGTAATATCTTATAAATCACAAATTGTATAGGATTTCTAGAGCAGACAAGCAAATCTTCAGAGTCTTCAAAAGTCCTGAACTATATAGGCATATTCGAATGCTCGTCTTTGTCCTTCAGGTTGTATTTCTTAATGAGCAGGTGTTACATTAGTTCTTGCTGCTTGGATCTGAATGTTTGTTATTGTCTCAACAAAGAAGGGCTCTGAAACAGGAGCTGGAGGTTTGTGATTCAAAATAGAGTACCAAAGCAGTGATAAACTGGGAGAAATTTGGAAAACTTAGTGGAGGCAGCGTAGCATTAGAAGATAAAATGTGCTCATTGTCTCTATTGCAATTTAAACTTTGCCAATGCAAAATCGAATAATAACTGTCACCAAAATTGGGAATGAACTTCTTAACACCAATGTAGTCTTAAGAAGCAGGCATTCTTTTGTCACCAGGGACATGGGGGATCTCTCCACCTAACACGTCCACTGAATGCAAGATTCACAGAGACTTTTATCCATACAGAATATGCATGGTCGTTACACTTCCCAGTACTCATATCCATATTCATTACATTTCCAGAACTCATTTCCATATTCACAACACCTTGGCACATGTGCATTAAGTCTGTTAGGGGCTTCATGGTAGGTTTTGGGTGGTTCCTAGTGGTGTATGGTGGCTGGTTTGAGCTGATAATAGAGGAATCTCTTTGTGTGGATTGGGGAAGATAAATGCAGAAGCTTTTGCAACTCCCTTATTTATTTTGCAAGCTTGTTATTGGTCCCTCCAGTCTCTTCGAGGTTGCGGTATTCTTTGCTGTTTTTTCTTCACAAGGAGTTATATTTACCTATTTACCAGGCTCTCAAGTCCCTGGTTGTAACATAACCGCAGGAAAAAGATGTTCTTCATGTGTGCCTGGTTAGAAGTGTAGTTATGTAAAAAAAAAAAAAAAGGCATAGTAGGTTTTTTCAGTCCTGACATCTAGTCTGGTACCATCATAGGTAACCATACTGAAGTCGTCTTGGAGCAGATTTCTGGCTCAGGTTGCATTTACTGCAGTATGCTTTAGCTGGTATTGCCCATGACTCGTGCTAGTGATGAAGTGAAATCAAGATAACCAGTATTTCACTAAATCCTCACTGTTTCAGTATATCGGAAGCATGACAGAATAGACTTCAACTACTCTTCTGCTGAGTTTAATTAAGAAAGTATATTTGCTGCAATTCATATACTATATGAAGAGCCAGTGTAATAAGTGTCCCTTGTTAGAACAAATGAATAAGAATTTGTGGAATTCAAGTTCTGTTTCCAGACCCATGGGAAAGAATCTCAGTTTTCATCAGAAGAATAAATGTTTAGCTTTAGATTGGAAAGAAAAAAAACTGAGAATGTCAAGTCATTTTATGAGATAATCCTAATTTTTTCTGGTAATCACTTTTCCTCCCACTTACGTCTATTTTGGGGCCCTCAGTTACTGGAATAGTTTCAAACGTTCTTCATTTCTGACACCTCTAGAATTTTAGTGAGAGCTGAATCTCAGGCTATAGGGTTATAAGAATGTAAGTCGCTTATTCTTGGCTGTGCTACTTGCATCCCTTTTTCGTCTGCCAGCTGCAATGCTTGTTGGATCCTTTGCTGAGCCATTTCGCCCTTTAGTCTGGCGTAAACTGATCCCTAGCATGCTGAAACACATGACTTGTCCAGTGAACAGAGGTGCTGGGCTGAAGATGATGTGATACGAGTAGTTAGTAGTTAGTTAAATAGGCTTAGGCTGCCATAGAGCTATAGCCTTAGGCAGTGGAGAGCTATTGTCTGCACCTTCTAGCACTTGGCTTATCTTCATGCAGGCAGATGACCTTTCTGAATGCTTCTCTTCGTGTCATGTGAAAACCACAACCCTACTAGCAGAATGAGTCCAAAAAGTTATCTTGGGGATTGGAGGTGGCTGGTGTAGGTTAATATGACCATTTACCATGTGTGAATGTGGGAGATTCCATACACATTCTTTCTTTAATAAGCTGTGGGATTTATTTGAACCCTCTCTGAGTCCTTTCAACTCTTTATCTGAGCTGGTGGAAGATACCCAGCTTCCCCTCTTGCCTGCCATTCTCCCAAAGGTAAGAAGAGTTAGGCAGTTAGAGCAGCTCTGTGAAAATCCAGTAAGCTGTGGAGATTGCCATAACAAGGTGACAAAGGAGAAGGGAGCAAAACCTTCCCCTCTCTGCAGCAGCAAGCTACTGCTCTGTGACCTGTCCTTAAGTCTAGGCTGTGTCAAAATATGCAAAGCTTAAGAGGCCTGAAAATTGTGTTCATCTAATGCTCAATTTACCCCACCAGTATTTTGCCAGTTTTCCCATTCTGCTTCATCAGTTGACAGTAGTGCATAAATCATTGCATGATGTTATTAGGAATCTGTGAACTGTTCGCTAACACTAAACACTTCATTGAAACACGGAAGCAGAAGTCATGTTTTTTTAAGCTAGGTATAGGGTATAGAGTATAGGGGGAAAAAAAGGGCAGAGAAAAGCTTCTGAATCACATTAGCTTGTGATCCCTGGCTTTTTAAATGTTAGTTTGAAGTCACAAATAGAGCCTGATTCATCCTGCTTTCTGAAATTTGATGTCTTTGAATAAAATGGTATCAATTTAAAACTTGGTACTTGGAGAGGTAATGAGACAACTACTTTTTCAACAGCTGTGGTTTCCAAACCTGGTTTAGCTTTTTGTTTTTAAAAACTATACTCAAGCAAACTAGACTTCATATTTGGTCACATTTAAGCTAGTATATCTCAGGACAGGAGTAAGCTGGGAAAGGCCTTCTTGGAAACAGTGACACAAGAGGTGTTGGAGGTGACTGGATAATCCAGCTGAACATTAGCATTTAGTGAAGCTCTGAGCAACTAAGCCTTAGGTATAAGAACAGGTGAGTTTAACAGGCAAGGTAGTAATATGTGTTGTCTTCTGCAGCTGGCACTGCTTGCTACAGTTACTTTTGGAATTCAGAAAGGGTTGCTAGCACAAAGGTCAGTCTGAAAATGAGTTAAAGGCATATTTTTCAGTCCTAAAAATGAATGCAGGCGCTACAGTTGTTTAACTTCATGAAAGGATACATTTGTGAAATCACAACTTAATCAGAATTTATTGATATAGGTTCTTAGCTTATAGGGTCTAGCCTGCAAAAGCGTAACAAAATCAAAGTGACTCCTACAATAGGAAGTTGTACAAATTTACTGTGTGCTAACTACCATGTGGGACAGCTGATCCAGTGATGCTTCTCTTACTGCCAGTCTTTAAAACAAGACTGGATAGCCATTATGTAGATTTGAATACCTCTTTGTGTTTCTTTTTTTAACAGAAGTTAGGTGGCCGGTGCTAAATGGGTCTGTCTGTGTCATCACAATCGTCCCCTCTAGCTTTTGTATGTGGGTACACTTGCAGTTTGACAGACAGCAAATAAGCTATTTTAGTTCTATCCCAGGAAACTTTCTTGAAAGTACAAAAATCTTGCAAGTATTTGTATTAGACTAACCAAAGTAGTCTTTGTCTTGACATAAGATTTGATTTGATTGTTCATCTGTTTACATTTGTATATAAAAAGCTATAGAATTAATAACTGCATGTTAAATTTAGGCTGTGGGACTTTACGTGAATTGCTTTGAGTAGTGATATGAAAATCATCCTAACATCAAAGGTATTTTCCTTTCTTGAGAAACCTTTTCTGTTAATATTGTCTTAACTTTATAAAAACTTAAAATTCATAGAAAAATGCCTTAAATGCTTGAGGGTTTTTTTAAGTACGTTACTTGCATAATTTTATTGCCAGTTGTAAATACGTACGTTCTGTCCCAATGCCATTTCAACAAAGTATTTCTCAAGAGAATTACAGAAAAGGCACTTACCGGAAGAAGGGTTTGCAAAGCATACAGAAAATAACAGATTACAAGAAACTTTCCAGCATTCTCCTAAAGTTTATATTCTTGCATTGCTGTTAATATGGAGAAGTATTGTAAGTATTGATGTGCAAATAAGCACGCACAAAGGGTTTACATTTTTGTAGTGAGAAAGAGTGGGAAGATAGGAGATTTCAAATGCATAGTGAAGGCTAGAAACTAAAAAAAAATAATCTAACTTCTAAGTGTCTTTATATTTTAGACTTCTAGGAATTATGTTTAGAAAAAATGTTTTTTCTTTGTTGATGCACAATTCTTTGTTCTCAAGTCTGAGGTCAGTAATTTTTGTCAGGTAAGTGTGTATAATTGACTTTTTATGGACACATTTAAATAACGCTATAAAAATGTAGGAGTTTTCTGGTCTCTAGTGCTATTGGGTGGTTGGGTGTTTTCCTTCCAGCTTGTGTGAATGTGGATCAGTGACTGACCAATAGAAGACTCTGGGCAGTGATAAGGCAGGACTGTGATAATGCAGCCCTGCAGTAATATATTAATTGAAAGTTATCGTGAAAAAGGTACACTAGTCTGTCATATGCAGATAAATTTTACTTAAATGAGTTGTCAGTTTACAGTAGGAAATGTATCTGTCATACCTCCATTTTTGAGACTTCTTAGTGTCTCTGGTTCTAAACTTGCTTGATAGCATCTCACTGCTGCAGATGTATTTGTGTAGCATTGTAATTAAAAATACAGAAACTTGAGCAATTGGAGATTTTTGCAGATCAGAGAAAGAAGTTTCCTGGCATTTGCTGTGACTTTCTACTGCTAAATAACTTAGTGCTTAAAAGATAAAAAGAAATGCAAAGTAATCGCCCTAAAGAAGCTAGACAGTATATCAGCAAAAGCTGACAAGGAATTAGGATGGTAGTTGATATTGGAAGGAATAGAGAAGAAATGACAAATCAATTGGTTTTTGGATGTTGAACATCCAAAAGGGGTTGCAAGTGTATTGTGTTAAATACTGCAGTGACAAGCCATGATTTGTAACTGCCTTTGAGAAATTCAGAGTATGGGAGGCTTGTTGAAACCCATAAGGAGATGGTGCCATGTGGAAAGAAGGTGATGGAGTTGAAAGAAATTGTATCAATGAGAGGATGCAGAGAGGTTGATAAGATCTAATTTGTAAAGTCACAGTGAGAAATTAAGGCATCAGGTGTCAGTTCTCATTGTAAAAACGAATTTGTCTCTGTAGGGGATGTTGTCTCTACAATCACAAGCTGAAGCTAACATGCCTCTAGCCTTCATTTTAGAATTAAATGACCTCTTTGAGGTTACAGTATGGTAAAGCAGCTGATTCTTGAAGGAATCAAGAGATCTGAATATTCCCTGGGTTCGTTCTTCCAGTTGAGTTCCCTGGCAATTTTTTGACTTGTCTCTGCCTCTGATTTTTGTGACCTTTCTCTCATGCAGATAGATCTACCTTCAAACGTGATAGCTCCCAGCCTCACTTGTGGGAGCAGTCACTCTTAAGTCTGAACCACTGTACTTGTAGTAAGGAGGAAATATTTGGTTATTCAGGTAGGGCTTGCATATCGCTGTGAAGATGGTTGCATGCTACTAGTGGCATGAATGTTAGTTTGTGAACCTTAATCTAGCTTTGGAACAGAATGTCTCTTCAATTTTTGATATAGTGAAGACTTAATTTCTTTTCACATTTAGACCCCTATTGTCATGCAAATAATAGTATATCCTCTGTGAGGCTAGAAATGAGAACTTATCTTTTGCTTATACGCAGTGAAGAGCTTGATGTTACAGTACCTTCTTGGTCCCTCAGTTGTCTCTCCCTATAATCTTGCGAAAGTGTATGCAGTTCATTATGCTCTGTCCTCCATGTGAAGGACAGAATATATTGAACAAGTGGACTGATTAGTGGAGTGGCAAGCACAGCAGCCCTGAGCTAAGCTTTTCATTTGAAGAAAATAAAAAAAAAACTACTTAAAACTGTTACTGAATTAAACCTACTTGAAATCACTGAAAATTGGGTTCTGTGTACTGAGCCTAACATGTAACTCCTCTCTGAAATGGTAACTTGTCATTGTTTTTTGCAGTTTGTTGAAGTGGTTTGAATTTGAGTAAATACTGCTTATTGTACTCAGAGTTGAGGGTAACTCTGAGCTTAATACCAAGGGTGAGGGAATCTTTGTGTAAGGGCAGTATAATATTGGAAGTCCAGCTCTAGCTTCAGTAGTTGGAGAGAAGATCCTGGATCCCTTGCTAAGGTTGCTTTTGATGGATTTTTCTTGTTAATAGACGAGTAAAGTGAAAACTTTCCATCTCTGGTCTGGTGGTAGAGAGAAGAATTGTGTTTTTATTCTTCTGTCCCTCAAGCTGGGGAGGTCTGTGAGAGGTGTTGCCTGATATTCCTCTTCTCTATTCTTGTGGCCGTTGTAAGGAATTTTTTGAACTGCTTTGGTGTCCTGTCTTCTGTTCAACACTGTCTCTGTCCTGGCAATAAACAGTGCTTAATTCTTCAGCTGTTGGTAGCCTTTTTAACAACAACAAAAAAAAAAAAAAAAAAGCAGTGAGGGTGTTTGTTGGTTTAATTCTGTATTGACCAGAAGTTTTGAGCCAGACTGTCTACCTTGGTAGTGTCTGCCATAAAGATGACCTTCATTTTGATTTTGAGTAGGTGTTGGGATCAGATGACCTCCAGCAGTACCTTCTAGTATAAAGCAGTCTGTGAATCATTAAATGTGAATGATACGAGAGAGGTATTTCTTGATTTATGGAAGTGCGATTTATTCAGCATAGCAGAAAATGTGAACTCTTCTCACGTTTCCTTTTTCTTCCTCCACAACTGGACAGGAACAGCCAACAAAGAAAACACAGTGACTAGACACGTGTCTTGCTCGTTAATGTTTTGCTGGGTGGATCTTAGTGAAACTAGTTGGAATCTGCAGATTTTTTGTGTGGTTAGAAGATATTTACATATAAAATGTATGATTATCAGGTGATATTAGGAAATGTTACTGAGAAAGGCATTTTAAATAGGAATACAAACAAGTTCATGGTGGTTAAGACATGGATACTTGAGTAAAGGAAAATTTCGGTATGAAATGGATGAATCTTTCTGCTTCTTGATAATTGAACTGTTAGCTATAAATGAAACATACTTCAATTGTCCAAAAAATACAATTTTTACAAGCTGAAATTTCAAACATTCTTTCCTAATTAGCTTGATTACTTGGTACAGTTTTGAATAATAGGCTTTTCCTTTTATTTGTGTTTTATATGCTAAACTCCAAATGCCTAGGGATATTGTGCTGTGGGTGGGAGATGCTAAGTAGTGTCTGGTGCAGTAGTCCTCTATGGTCTCTCAGGAATATTTATTTAGACATTGCAACCTGCTCTTGGACTTATTATCAGGAAGCAACAGGAGAGGTGACGAGCCTGTTTTGAGAACTATGTACTTGTTGATGAAGAATCAGCATGTGCTACTTCTGGTAGCCAGGTAAGGGTTACTTAAAGGTTTACTTACTTCAGAGTTTCTTCTGGAGTGGATATTTTATCATGAAAAACAAAACTCAGTTGAGATGGGAACTGAACCTGCTGGATTCTTTTTAGTGAGCTTACCACGGAGCTTTGGAATGCCGTGGGCATATTTTGTCTACAGTTAAACATAGATGACCCTTTCTAGAGGTCAGGAAACAGTTCCAGGGTGGGAATTAGCTGTTTTGGGAGACTGTTAAAGACCAGGAAAGCCAAGCTTCCATTACTGTAATAAATGTTTTATCTCAGGAAGTATGTAAGCTCAAATATGATTGTTAAAGTTTTCATACAAGCTGAATACTTTCTGCTTTTAAAAATGTAATATTTAAAAAGCAATGTCATGCTTTTTTAATTTTGTTCCGGCAGATGTGGGAAGGAGCAAAATATAGATGAGTAGTTTTTCAGAGGAGCCTTTTTTAAATGAAAAGGGAGTGCTGGTGACTGAAAAGACAGTTGTCTGACTGAAAAGCCCCTGAATGAACTTTTAGGATTAAATGTGGTAATGGATCCTCAGGTAATCAGTGTATTTGCTTCTAACAGGCTGCGAAAGATAACCAAGGAAAGTAAGTTTCCTGAATGTGCAGCACTGTGCCTGCACTTCTACTGTAAAATGTTCAGGCTCCACAAATCAAAAAACAGGGTATGGCCTAAACTCTTGTTTTCTACCAGTTTGCTTTGTCTGTTTCTGATCAAGGCAATGAATTTTGGATTATGAGGTAATACTGAGGTGAAATTTATGTTATAGCCCTTCTGAAAATACAAATATTTTTCTGTTTTCCCATTATTTAATGCTGTGTAAACCAGAGTGTCACAGACCTTTTGTCAAGGATCATGAAGACTTTAGTTCTTACTTCTCTTTGCAGTATAATGTGTATTCAAGTCAGATTCTCACAACTACTTCTAGATGTCTGAAACCAAGCAATGACTAACAGCTACTTGAGATGTCCAAAATAAAAGGGTTAAGCTTGGTTGCATTTTAAAGACTGTTTCTGAAGTTTAGTTGTATTCTTATCTCTGAGAGATTTCCTATATGAGCTTCCTTAAAACAGCTGTGCCTCTTTACCCATATATAGGGGGATTGGGATAATACTTATGCTTTAGCTCAGAGGAACCGTGTTTACTTAACAAATATATATAGAAATGAAATCATCCAAAGGAAATGTAAAAGCAGTATAAATCTTTGCTGTTTGCTAAATACGGTAAATACTCAAACCTGAATGCCAAATATCTTTCAGAACGTTTATAACTAAACATGTATTAGGAATCCTTTCAAATGTGAGTGCTTGAGACTGTGTTACATGTGAGACCTCCATCCTCATATCTGTTCAGTCTTCAACCTATTTGAAAAGATTTACATTCTCTTTTAGGACTAAATTTGTTGTGTATGTAGATAAACTCTATTTTGCAGAGCTTGTGCATGTTTTCCATCTGCAAGTCCTTGTTTCCAGCATCTGAGGAGCAGCTGTGGAAGAGGGAATCATAGAATTGTCAGGGTTGGAAGGGACTTTAAAGATCATCTAGTTCCAACCCCCCTGCCATGGGCAGGGACACCTCCCACTAGATCAGGTTGCTCAGAGGCCCATCCAGCCTGGCCTTAAAAACTTCCAGGGATGAGGCTCCCACCACCTCTCTGGGCAACCTGTTCCAGTGTCTCACCACCCTCATGGTGAAGAACTTCTTCCTAATGTCCATTCTGAAATGACCCATCTCTAGTTTTAATCCATTCCCCCTAGTCCTACCATTACCCGACATCCTAAAAAGTCCCTCACCAGCTTTCTTGTAGGCCCCCTTAAGATACTGGTAGGCCACAACAAGGTCGCCTCGGAGCCTTCTTTTCTCCAGACTGAACAACCCCAGCTCTGTCAGTCTGTCTTCGTAGGAGAGGTGCTCCAGCCCTCTGATCATCCTCGTGGCCCTTCTCTGGACACGTTCCAGCATGTCTATATCTTTCTTGTAGTAGGGGCTCCAGAACTGGACGCAGTACTCCAGGTGGGGTCTCACGAGAGTGGAGCAGAGGGGGAGAATCACCTCCCTCGACCTGCTGGCCACGCTTCTCTTGATGCAGCCCAGGATATGAAGTTGGAAGAGCAGTTTATTAGAGGTCTTAGCTGCACTTTTCCCAGGTTCTTGTTTGCTGTTTATCTCCAAGCTCTAGGCAGGGATGCCCTGCTCTTAGTCACTATTTTCCCCTGTCTTCTTTTGACTTCTTGCCTATGATATGACAGGATAGACACAAAGAAGAGACTGTAGTATCAATAAGACAGTAGGAAGAAGTTATCCACTGTCCTCACAGCAGTTTGTTCAGGCTACTGGAAGTGGCTTGGGGATCAGATGAAATATTGCAAATGTTTACCTGTTGTTTGGAGCACTCGGCCTAGGATATTTAGGCATGCTGCTGGCATGGCTTATTTCTTTTCAGTCCTACTTCATCTGCAAAATTAAGTATTTTCATTATGTGTACCACAGGTGTTCCAGAAATGTGCTCTCTGTCTGCCTCTTCCCATACCTCACACACGTTTCTGGATGTCTGATTCATGGCTTAAAACTGGAGAGCGTTCAGACTTTTCCAGTAGGCTTGTGCCATTGTGTTTTTTTTCCATTAATGATGCTAAATAGCATAATTTCCTGTTGCCTTTGGAGGATGAAGATAGCTAAAGCTTTATTCTAACTTGTCCACATTCTGCTGTTCATGTGAGTGAATTCTTTTTTGGAGCTGTGGAAGTATGTGTGTTCTTGTATGACTTTAAAATTTCTGTGTGCTTTCCCTTTTGGTGGTGAGAGGGGAATCCTGGTACCTAGTTAAGAGCATATAGTTTCAGTCTTTCCCTAACATTTTTTATTCATGCTTTGGGTGTAGTCTTTCCCTATAGCGCTTGTCTTTACACATCTCATCTGTGGCCTCAGACAACTTTAAAATCTTGTTAGCACTGGTCAAAGGAGCTATTTGCTTCTCCAGGAGATAGGATGCTTTGACAGGATCATGCTGTCATTTCTATTTCTGTTTCGTTTCTTTTCATGAATCCAGACAGATTTTTTCAAGTGGTCTCCACTGGTATCTTGATACTTGCTTGAACCTCCTGTCTGTTTTTTTGTGCTTATTTTCCTTATTGGCTTTTCCATCGGGCTGTTTCTGGGGCCTATACAATTTTTATCCTATGATGCCAATGATATGATGTGTGTGAAACAATCCCAAATTAAAGACTGTTAGGAGAGCCTTGGCTGAAAAGGGATTTTGGTGTACTTCATGCAATATACATCCAAACTTTCATTTCTTATACATATTAATCTATTACCAGAGAGCTTTAAGAACAGATTAGAAACAAAAGTCCAATCCTGATCTTCACTATTCTTGCTATTGGAAAGAATTTGCTAGTATCAGTTCTGTTGGTCTTTTAAAAGGAAAGAAATAGCAGATCAGAGTGAACAGTTATTTAGTTGTTATTTTGCACAACTAAGGCTATCGAAAGATTGTGATTTCTTCTAGATGACAGGTTTTGGTTTCCTCAGACTCATTTGTTTTCTGTTGGAATAGTGCAAGGCAACAGCAAGAAAATGAGAGCAAAAACGTATGGAATCTGGCATGTCATGTTTTTTCTGAAGATGAGTCTTTTCTGAAAACAGGCAGAATTAGTTGCCTGTTTTGTGTGAGAATCACTGGTTCTTCCCACACTTCATTTCCTCTAACCTTTATCCCTGTACCCGTATCAGTGCATTAAAATATCCAAGTCCATGCTGTCTTTGTGGCTCTTGAGGTTAGAGTAGATGCTTTTGTCTTGGGTCATGAAGCCTGTGGTGAGTCATTCTTTTTAAGTGTATACTCAATCCCTTTTTCAGTATGTTCTCACATCCAAAGTATTCAACCCCATATTCTGTAAAATGGTCAGTAAAGACTTGTTTTGGTGGGTATGTGCATGAGAAATTCCAGTCTGTATTCCTCTGTGGCAGCAGCCAGTGTTTCCCAGAATTCAAGTGAGCTAGGAGTATATGCTGTACTTCCCTGACAACTCTTGTGATGAGCAAGGCTCTGAGAGAGGGCAAATGTGCTAAAATATCTTTAAAACAACTTTTTCAATCCCAGCAGGTGTATCCACTCTTCAATTATTTCATTTTCAAATATGTAACTTTTCATTTCACTGGCCGGTCACAATCAGGATTCCTTGACAATTCAGAGTTATCTCTAGTTCAGACTACTAGTTTGCTATTTTAAATCAAAGTAGTCCTTAAGCATTAATTATTACTGTTTCTTGTTTCACTTGTGTGATGCTGGTAAATGTTAGAGTTGGGCAAACACCATGAAAAACTTCAGTCTGTTCATTTACATTTTTTAGTAAACTGCTTTGCTCATGGCACTTCTATGTTTGCATTCCACAAACAGTGAAATAATTGAGTCTTACTGACATAAGTGATCAGAGGAACTGAACTTTTGAAGGAAAGTAACTATTTACTTACTGGTGGGGAAACTAGCAGCTGGTAAAGTCTTGGATGATCTGTAATCACTGTGGTTTCAGAAAAGTGTGCTCAAGGCATGGTTTGTGTGTCCGTTACATAGTTGGTGGTTGTGGGTTTTTTATGGGTTATCCCTTTTGCCTTGTTAATGTAACAGTAGCTATTGGAAAACTTTGTCCTGTGAAATACGAGGTCCTCAGACCCTAGAGAAATTTTCAAATGACAGAGCAGGTGAAGAGGTAGACTAAATTGCCTATAGTAACTGGAAATTCAGAGGAGATTTTTATGGACAAACTACAAAAGCCAGTGCTGTCCCTGGTGTTCAAATAGTGGACGGACTTAGGTAGAGTGATTAATTAAAATAAAATTATCAACATGTATCTTGATACTTATTTTTTGTTATATGAATGGTTTATATTTTCTCTTGTGAGATCTATAACACAAGGATTAAATGAATTTTGAAGAGCTGTATATGTTAGTGGTATTATTTTAAATGGCAACTGATACTACCATTAAGAAAGTTAACTCAGAATAACATGAACTATCCTGATCCGTAGATGCTTAATACCTGCGATGAAGGGCTGGATGGTACCTGTTTTATATATGGGATGTCTTGTATATGCCCCATCCAAATGCATTTATATAAATAAGAGTAGAACATAGAATTCAACACTTGTGTTTGGTTTAAAAAACAAAAGAAAACAAAAAAAACCCATTTTCGCAGATGTTTGGCAGCTGTAACTAAGGTTTGAGTATTAATAGCTTTGTTAGCATTTGCCACAAAGATCCAAATAAACTAAGCATAAAACTAAGCTTTACATCTTTCTTTTCTTTTTTTTTTTTTTTCCTTAAGCTGCTTGGAAATGCAGTGGAACTCTGGAATTTTTTCCTGCAAGTCTTTATTTTGGTCTCTGGTGTTTCTTTGTTTTTACTGGCAAGAAGTGAAAATAAAAGCAGTTGGCTGTTCTCTGGTATGTATTTTCTGGTCTGACAGAAAAACCTTCATTCCATTAGGTTTGGCTTGCAATTTTCCTGAAGTCACAAAGATCTTTGTTGAATGCCTCTAGGGAGAAAAAGTCAAATCTGATTTTTGCAGTCAAGCATGTTGGATAGTATGCTTCTGCTCCAGTTTGGTGGAAGAAGATGCTGCTGTCAAGAGAATCTGAGCTTCCTCTGACAGCTCCAAAAGCATGTGGTTTTAATTGGAGATGTACTTACTTCAGTTTTCTTTCTGATATTCTGGCTACATGTGGACAGACAGGAAGTGATGATCCTTCAGGGTTTTCTCTTAATAAATTACCTGAGTTGAAATTATTTACATTATGAAGTGCTTGGATTCTGATGCATAGATAAGGAATACTGTGATTCTTCTGTGACATAAAAGATTTTTTTTTTTAATCTGTTATCTGAATGGTAAGGTTTGGAGCTATTTGTTCTGGCAAAGAAGGATGAGAGACTTCAGGAATAGGAAGCATGGGAGAAAAAATCCTCCACTCAGCAGTAATGTTTCTAAAACTAGAGTGGGCAATGAGGTAATTGGAACTCCTGCAGTGTTTTATAATCAGGCTGCAAATTGGATTTCTGATGCTGACTTCATATTTTAATATGCTTAACTGTAATAAATATGTATTTATAACCTTTTACTTGGATGACTAAATAGCTTAGCAATTCTTGATTTTTTTATTTTTTTTTTTTAATTTGCTTAAGATCATCTGATACAATGTAGTCATTGAAAAGGCAACATTGCAAAGGACTCTTTTCACCTTTCTTTTCCAGTGCTCAGGGCCATCTTAAGCCTCCATGCGGCCTTGAGATGAGTAAGAAGTCAGTCTGCATTTGACAGTGACTTACTGTATGACCAGACCTGTGCAGACACTGTAGAGTCCAGCCTCATTTCACGTATGTTATGAATAACTTTACACAAGCAAAGCAAGTTACGTTTTGTGGAAGCAATGAACATTTTGCAGAGTGTACAGTAATTGCTTTGCTTTGTGTCTGGAAGAGACTGTTTCTTCATCCGGTGTGAGCCATGAGAGTGCACGGTGTTAGAGAAGCATGCCTGCTTGTAGCTTGCATTGTTCTAACAATCTGGCCATGAATGTCTTCTATTCTCTCTAGTCTCCCTCTTTGAAAAATAAAAATGCAGATGTGCTACTCTGAGGTGGTCTGCTAGATAAATGTTGCTTGATTGCACATTTTAAATGGCATCTTTGCTGTTTGAGTAAAATGATCTGATACTTTGAAGAAAAGGTTGAATCTGACAAATTTTATCCTTCATTTATTGCATGCATAAAAGGCTCTTACAAAAACTTAATCTTTAGACTATGTGTCATCCATGCGTTTAGGTCTGCTGCCCTACAATAGCATCGTTGACAATGCAACCATGGTAATGATGTTATGGAAAAGTCATTCGTTCTGTCTAGCCCCTATCATGGATTTGTCCTCACCTCTGATTTCACAACTGCCTTCTTTTAACTCTTCCTTTCTACTGTACAGATGTGACTAGAAATTGGATCATATGGTATCTTTCAATCTACCCAAAATACAGCTCAGCTACTTTATCTTTCCTACTAGAATAACATTATAATTATATGGCATAGCCTACAAAAGTTAAGTGTGAGAAGAAATTAAGAAAATGTATTCAAACTATTCTGGTTTTGAAAAGTATTTGATTACCTACTGTTTGATTCTTCCCTGTGTATTGATATATGTAGTAGCACTTAGATCTTTATGCTGTATCAGTACTTCTTTTATTTCCCAACTGATACTGTCAAACCATGTTGGTACACTGCAGTATTAAGTATGATATCTCACTGCATGCAAGTGAAGTGTCCAGCTAGAAAATTTACACTGAAAGTTACAGAAAACTGTTTTAGATTTTCTGGACCATGAAGCCTTTGTTTTCCCTGAGAGATGAGGGAAGGGAGGGAAAGAAAAAGATAAATTAAGATTTTTGATGGCTTAGGGTAATGCAGAATCTTCTCTAGACCCATAAAGAGGTTTAACTAATGTTAGTATAGGTGACTAATGGATCTTTGGAAATATTATCAATGTTTAAACATTGAGAGCATGGAATGCTAGGAAGCTTGTTCTTCACTGATATTTTTTGTGGTCCTGTCTTGGATTTTTGCACACACAATGCTGTTTTGTTCTCTGGAGCTCAATATTGCACTCTTCCTCCTTTATTCTTCTACTTGTGTTTTTGCATTTGTGTTTTTTATCCTTTTAAAATATTGGTTGGGAGTGCACCCCAAACCAGACATCCAAAAACTTTTCCAGCCTCTGTAGGTCAGGTTGTTGCTGTTGTGCCACAACTGACCACTGTTATGCTGGATGTAGGAAATACAAGGAAAAAAAAACCCTAAATCTCAAGTTCCTGTGGAGTCTGCACTTGGGAGTAAAATCGGTGCACAAGACAGCCTGGTGTGTTTGGAACTAAGGCAAAGTCAGAAAAATGTATTGTAATTTGTATCAGCATATCCATAGTAGACTGGGAGGTGTATGTCTGCTGCTGGCATTCTGAGAACAACGTTTCTGGTTGAGCAGTATCATGCTTAAAATGGAAGCAGAATCTCTATAGAAACTCAAAGTAGTGGTCAGATTGAGCATTACAGTTTTGGTTTGGCTGTAGTCTTTGCCAGTTGCTGGATCTTCCAGAACTGACCTATCCCAAAATAAACCGCGGTTCTTCAAGCGCTTTATCAAATGCTGCTGTTAATAAATAAATCAGTCTTTCTGTGTTCCTGCTTAGCTGATTGCTTCCTTGAGCTAGTACAGCTAGTCGTGTAGTAGTACAGTGAACTCAGAGCTGCTCTAGTTTGAATTAGTTTTATTTGGAGGCGGTGCTTACTTGCATTGAATTGTAGTGCTTGTAAAGGTTTAGAGTTTAACATCAGTTTCAGTTTTATTTTTGCATTGGGTATACATAGTTAAAAAGTAAAAAGAGAATACATGTGTTAACCATTAAAAAAGTGTACATTATTTATTGTGCCTTGAATTGGGTCAAATTTGTCTTACTAGGTGCTATAGCCAGAGTTAAAGTTGACAAAGCTGCACAAATATTCAGAATGAATCTATATGGGACTTGCCAAATATCCTTTTCAAGTCCTGTGAATTCTGTAAAGGCTCAAGTTTGAGAGCAGCAATTCCCTTCCTTTCTCATTACTGTTTCTTCCTCAGGTTTTTGTTTTGCCCATTTTGTCACATCCCTGAAATGAATGTGTAGCTCTGCAGTGGGGTTGAAACTAGTGGATAGTAGCTTTGGAGCAAAGGCATGGGACAATTATCCATGAAAAATGTGACTGAAAGACTTGTGTAGGTTCTCATCCATTCTCAGTGAGCTTTTGGGAAGCTGTCTTGTTTTCTCGCTTGCTGGAATAGATTATAAGCCAGAGTAAATTCACTGATGTTAAATTTTCTTTAGGATGTGTCTTGGTATCAAGTGAAAGAGTATCTATAGCATATGGGTTAAATTAAAAAAAAATAAATGAAAGAATGAAGTGTGTGTTCTCCCAGCTTCCTGTGTTTGTGTTTTGTTTATATGTTGTTAAGGTTGCTGTCTGACTGCCTCCCCACAGTTTGAAGGCAAGCTTAGACTCTGCTGCTGACTAGGTCCAGATGTGAACAGAGGTATTGGGGACCTGGTGGGAAGGTCAGAGTGGGCATGAGGGACAGAAGCACTTGGTAATGGTATGTTCAGATGCAGAGAATATGTATTCTTTTAAGGCATGTGTGGGAGTGCCAAGTGCCAGTAGATTGACATGGTGAGGCTGAAAAGAGGTCCTTGACCCCAAGAAGGCTGCTGAAGATGCCTGAACAACAAAGCAAACTGGTTTATTTTTTCAGACCTGCATAAAGCTTTCATTCATATATATATATATGTGTGTATATATATGTACACACACATTTGCAAGGTTTTAGTCTAATTGCTTAAGTTTCCTTTTTTGATGATATTAACTTTTCCCTTGACTGACAAATCTAGAATATTGTGTAACATAAAAATCTTAGTTACTCTCTTACTTGACAACTGCATGAAGCAATTTATGTTGTATGTTTAGTAGCTGGGCTTAAACAGCTTTCTGGGCATCAGAGAAGAGCTTATTCTTCAAATCAGTTGAATTTTCAGATTTTCTTGTAATACATAAAGCCCCAGCCTTGATGTAGATTCTTTCCTACATGTGAGGAAGTATTGTTTGCATTTCCTTCTTTAAGAATTAAAATCCTGTATGTTCCACCAGAGTATCTTGCCGCTTTTCCTAAAAGCATTGTATTATTTGAGTTTTCTTCCTTTTTATGCCAGAGATGCTAGTATTTGAAAGAAAACATAATGTAGAGTTCCGGTTCGAGAACTGCAGGTGTTGCTTGGAAGGGACATCTGGAGGTTATCTTAGTCCAGCCTCCCACTCAAAGCAGGACTATTGCCAACACTAATTTAGGTCAGTTACAGTGTAACTGAGCATTTAAAATCTACAAGGATATACTCACTGCCACTTCGCTGGTAACCTGTTCAGGTGCTGCGCTGCCTTCCTGGTGAAAATTTTTTTTCCTAGTGTCCAATTTTGAACTTGCAAAGCCAATATAACTAATAAGAGTTTGGTTCTGTTATCTCTGCTGCTTCCTTCAGGTAGCTTTAGGCACCTGTTAGATTTGCTCTTACCCTCTTATGCCAGACTGAGCAAACCCAGTTTCCTCAACGTCCTTATCAGGTCAGGTGTTCCAGGCCCCTGACCAACTTGGTAGCCCTTTACTGGACAATGTAGAGCTTTGCCACATCTCTCTTGAGGCTGAGGCCTCAAAACTGTACTTGGTTTATAACGGTAGAGCAGGAATTAGATTTCTTCATTCCTATGCACATATATATACCTTTCCTATATATGTGTGTGTGTGTGTGTATCTATCTATCTACCTATCTCTGCTAGATGTCAAAGACCAAGAGGCAGTTTGTGTAGCTTTAATTATTTTCTAGGAAAGGTATCAGTATGATAGGATTCTTAAAGATGATCTAAGGATCTCAACAGAAGAAAAGCAGAAGAGAAAAGGGGTAAATGTCATCTGAAAAATGAGAGAAGGTAGCTATTCTTTTTTCTTGCACTTTCCTTCTGTAGGAAGGATAGTCTTGTTTGGAAACTTAAATGAACTTCACGGTGGAAATTAGATTGACATAATGCCTGCTTCATGGAGACCTTCGATTGATCTACTGTGAGCATTAACTGAACATTTGCTTAACTGAACAAATTGAAGACTTACCAGAGATTAATTTATCAACATCTATAGCAGCTTATGAAGGTGTAGAGCTATTGCTAAAGGGAGTAGACATTCCGGTGTTTTCAAAGTGAGGCATAAAATGAATAGAGCAGAGCTCACGATCTCAAAACAGAATGTCAGATGTATGATTACACTCTTGGTTCCTCAGAATAGCTTTTTGAGTCCTTTGACCGATTCTAACCAAATATAGCAGTGGAATAAATGTCTCTCACATCCAGAGTCCTTTGAGTAGGAGCACAGTGCTTATCTGTTTGGGTGGCCTGCTGTATTCACTGGTTTGTTGGCACAAGTTTTCTGTCGTATCAGATGTAGTACTTGTGATAGGGATCTGCAGGTGATATAAGATGCAAGAAATGGTATCATTACTTTTCTTTGTAGAAAACCTTTACCTGTGGAAATGGGGTGGCGGAAAACACATATAATATTAAAAACATGGAGCAGGATTTTGTGTCTTGGATCCCTTTGATTTCAATGCTGAGTACAAAGCATACCAATCCAAGAGAAAGCAGCATAGATTATAATTCGTATCAATGTCTCCAAGCTTAAAGCCCAAGTATACTAGTTGAAAGGGATAGCAATACTCAAGTTGAATATCTGCTAGTTCATCAAAAGTGACTTCTAAACTGAAGGAACAGAAAGTTAACTAGTGTGACCCTTTAAAATGGGCTGAAACTGCAACTTGTAATCGTGGAGTGAGTTTGTTAAGGCTCTTTGTTTTGGGATTTTTTTTTTTCCCCCTACAATACAACCGTTTTGTATTTTAGTAAGAAAGGGGATGAATGAATTTAATTATTCTTTTGATTTCTTATTTCGCATCAAAGTCCCATGACAGGCTACAAGGATACAAAAGAAACTAATTCTAACTTGGAAATTTGTATTGAATGAGTATTGTGTCTTAAACTGCTTCCTTCTGTAACTGTTCTATGGGAGTTGAAGCTTAAAATAATCTAGTTAACGTTGCTGTGTTCTCTTACTTAGCAATAACACTCAACTACGTGCATAGATATATTGTGAAAACATGGACAAGGAATTATCAATTACAATCTTAATTTGAAACTTCAGGGGGGACTTAGTTTCAGCTTTCTTTTGGGGTCAACACAGAAACCTGTGAGGGTGCACAGTTGAGGATGAACAGAAGGGGTAAAACAGAATTCTACAGTGTGATTTCCAGCAACACTGTGGCACTGTCACAGGGTTCAGTTAAGAGGGAAACTCTGAATTGAAGCATCACTTATGATCGTTCTTCCCTGACCTTAAGCACAGCTGCCTGTAGGATCTGTCCTGAGGCCAACCAGCTATGACTGGCCAATTGGTTTATGGGGTGAAAAAATCTGTGGTATGTTGTGATGTTTAAACTGCAGTGCTGCTAAAGGGAAACAATGAGATAATTAATTTTTTGGCTTTTTTTTTAACCAGAGTTATGGAGAACTTGGTGTCTGGCTCCACCCTTCCTTCGGTTTTTGCAGATGAAGATGGATCTAAGGAAGGTAGTGAAATTACAGTAACTGGGTAAGCAATGACTTCTTTTTAACAATCAGCTGATAAATACTGTCTCTAGGCTTGCCAGGGAAACTGTTTCAGTGGGAAGAGGACTTCTAAGTAATTTAAAAAAAAAAAAAACAAAAAACAAAAACCCAAAACAAATAAAACCAACAAAAATGAATGCTACAACTCTCCCTTGTGCCTTTATAGAACATCGCAGGACTCTATTTAGGAGAAACCAGGACTCTTCTGAACTGATGGAAATGATCACACTTTTCCTTAACATCTCGTATCTTTAAAAGTTTGCTTCCCTAAGATTTTAGTCTTTAAGACAGATTTAAACAGCAGGATAGGGGCAGAGAGGGAGAGTGTATATATTGGCTGCAGTGCTCCCTGCTAAATAAATTATTTCTGTTAAAGATACAGTGTTCATCACTGATCTCTGAAAATCACTGAGAAACTGCTC
>VYZM01002739.1:3633-48412 GCA_013398915.1 Dromas ardeola
AAATTGTTTCAGCACTTGTACAAAGACTAAGGTTACTAAACAAAATTTCTTTTTTACATTTGCTAACATAAAGGTCAACTGGCACATCCCATTGATTTCTTTTTTTTCAGATACTGTAGTTAAACAAGTTCTACAAACAAATTTATTACAGGTGATTCATTGAATGCTTGCAGCACCACAGTAGAGTTTAATTTTGAATGCAATCAATAGGCCTCCATATTTCCAAACCAATGCACAACTAAAATAACTTCGATACATACAGAGTAGAACTCATGGTCACTGACATTTTCAGTCAATAATGTTTTTGAAAAACAACAAACAATATGTTTTAAATCAACTACAGATTCATTGTTCTTGTGGCACAAAGGTGACTACTTCAGAAATAAAAAAAAACATGCAGGAAAACAAACACTCCTCCCTCACCTCCGTAACAAAAAGAGCTGTTACAATAATGTTTATTTCTTGTGGAGGAAGTAATAATCAGCAGTAAAAAGCAGCAAAGGATGGTGGCTAAAATCTCTTATGGTAAGGTCTTGAAAGCACTCTGCTTATTTTTCTCCTGCTTTTCTTCATCTACATAGGATTTTTACATAGGATTTTTTTCCCTATTCAATGGTCAATCAACTGAGTAAATTTTATTGGAAAATAGCATAAGATATAATATGACTATTTCATCTTCTGCTTGAAGGAAGTTGATATAATATGGGTATTTTAGCTTCTACTTTGATCTTCTACTTCAAGGCTGCAAAACAGAGCTGCCTTTTCCTAGAAATGGGTTTAAAGGGGAAAGGTGAGCAACTTCTGAATGTACCATTTAAGATGTTTAGGGATTCCTTGAAGTTCAATCTAACTTAAAAGTTGGCTTTGCTTCAAGTAGGAGGTTGGACCAGATGATCTCCAAAGCTTCCTTCTACCCTAAATTATTTTATGATTCTGAATGATGCTCTTCAGCTAAAGGTCTCAAAGACTCTAAAGCAAAGGTAATATCAAAGAGAGACCAGGAGTACGGTGTTTAAAAGTTAATCTAATTTCTTCAGATATTCTTTAAAAGACAGTAGCTACCTCTTTAGTTGCCCTTATGCATAGAAGAGCAACATAATCTCAAATCCCTCTCGCTCTTTTATAACTGAGGAAAGGGAAGTTGGTTTCAATTTAATAAAACTATTTGAAAACTCCAGTTTTGCTTTAACACCATGGACTGTCCTTGCTGTGTAAATTTTAATATAGGAAATATCAACAATTTCCACTGTCTGTTAATCTCATGGGGAGCACCACAGACGGCTTTCTTCCAGATCTCATCACCTACTGTGAGTTTTGCGACTTTGAATATGAAATGTTTCTTGTCATAAATTGACAGTTCTTGTTCCACCCTAATCCCAGAGGCTCTTCTAAAGAAAAAGGAAATGTAACAATCAAATTGCATGATAGGAAGTGACAGGTTGATTTGTAGCATTTAAAAGACAGCTGCTATTATTATTAGACAACTTGATAGAGTGGGAAAATGTAATTCTCTATTCTACAAACACTTTAGTGCAGTTTCAGTAACCAAGTTGTATTTCACTTATATTTTGTTCATTGGGACTTTTGTTCCTACTTCCAGGAAAATAGCAAATGTCTTATGTCAGAACATTTTTATAGCTTTCTTACAACCCTCCAAATTTTCACACTATGTTGCCATTCAGGCAAATATGTGGGGAAGCCCTGTTTTAGATTAAATGTTAAATGGTGTATACTTAGTTACTGTCCTTTCAAATGCATGCGGCTGTGTCACAACTCATTCAGTTCCACTCGTCATAATCTAATGCCTTTCCCATTATGAGGTATTTGATCCCCCGAGCCTGGATAAGTAGCTGAAAAGTGAGTCTCTTTGGCATATTCTGCAGATTACTGAGTGAAGAATTTCAGGGCTAAATTACTTAGCCTTCTGATTTGAACTTTTTTTTTCTTTTTTTTTTTCCTTCTCCCCAGTTCATAGGAAACACCCCTTCAATTTTTAGTACTTGGGGACAGCAGATGACGTGGGAACAACTCCTGAATTCCCATGATTTGGGGAACTGACCTGCTGCCAGCTATGGCATAAGACATCAAAAAAAGAAGATATGGGCCATTCAGCGCATGCAACATCCTTCTAAATGCCTTCCCTAAAAAGATCAAAATTAAATCTATTTAAAATCTAACATAAGTTACATGTGATGTATGAGTTAGTCCAAGCCATCCACAGCAGTGATGGATGCGACCTCCACTTCACTAAAGTCAATGAAGAAAACAAATCAGTAAGAAAGAACCACCTGGCTTTATGTGCCATACATCTCTTTTCTCAGAAATTAGAGTTCTTAATATACAGTAAAATAAATTCACTGTTGTGGACATCTCTTCACTGCAATTGAAGTCTTAGGATTTTTATGGTTTACTCCCATTTTATTTTATTGATTTAATTAGAATTACATTTGGTTACTCTTGAACGCAGTTTCCATTAAAATATATCTGGTTTACCCTCGTTGGTGAACTACAGACAACCCAGTGGTGATCAAGGGATACCAAGGGGCATAGCTGGTTCTCCAGTTTCTCTGCTGTTCTGATTCTGCCTTAATTTGACCCTTTTGGAATAAACTGAACCACATAAAAGCAATGTGGACAGTCAGTTCTCAGACTTCTATTTCACTTTTAAAAAACAAGCAACAAATGCCAAAAGATCTGAAAAATAGAGGGAACAAGCTTTTAGCCATTTTTAATCCAACAGAGGACTTTGGATCACTGCATAACCGAAACAGTGAAGGATGACTGAAGTTTCATTTTCCAAATCAATCATTTTCCTTTATAGGTTAAAACAGACAATCCATTGTCTCACTGATAAATGGCCAAATATCTTCCAGAACTTATAACATTCTATGATTCTATGATTTCCCAATGTTCAATTAATCTTCTTGTACTGCATGTATTTACTCTAATAGACAGCAAAAGCGAAAGAAGCAAGACCTGGGAACAGAAAAATATAAAATGTTATCATTCGAAGAAAGGGCACATTCCTGCAAAATGCAAGATCCACCAAAAGAATACACTGCCACATTTTCACAACATGAAAATCAGCAATCAAAAGGGACGTTGGCAAATAGATTTTCCCACCTTTCTTCAAATGAATTATACTTGTATTCCACATTTCCATAATAAATACACGTCAATTATCAGTCTGTAGAAACTGTTGTTACCGATTACTACACAAAAACAACTGACAGCTGAGGCCCAAAATGCATATGCAATGTATATGCATATTATCTCTTGGTTTAGGAGCTGGAGAGACAGCACACCTTGAGAAAGAAGCCCCCTAAGAAAGGGAATCTATTGTCAGCAGACCAACTATTGCCAGCAGTTGGATAAGATGTCATAACTACCTCTCTTTGACTGTACAGATGTCTGGGTACCCTGGAGAGTAGGTGGCTTGAATTTCTCATTAATCCATTGTACGTAGAACAACAGTAAGAGCTAAGGCACAGCTAACTGAATGTGGCTCTTCTCTTCTTGCCATCCACAGGCAGTCTGCAGGAAAGCTGGAAACTGCATTCACTTCTGGTGCTAATTACATTTCTCAGTTGCAAGGCAAATGTCTTGCAAATCCCAAATAAACTTATGTGAGATTCTTACCAAATGTGTGTTATAAATGTCCAATAAATCAGGGAACTTTTAGATATATTTGCAGAAGTCTGCAAAGTTTGACTACAAAGAAATACTTCATTATTCAGCAGCTGTGGCTGTAAACTCTGCAGTCACTTTATTATAACGTATAGCTCTCAGCTGTTAATATGAGTCGTGCAACCACAACGAAGGTAAATGGTTAGACATGAGACAAACAGCACGACAATAGCTCTGGTTCGAAGAAAGTCACAGAGAGATTTTGCAATGTTTTGTTGCCTGTCTGGTTGGTTGGTTGGTTCATTTTTAATTCGGCTAATAATAGAGGTATCATGAAAGTGGACCTTGTTTGAAAAGAGCCACAGTCTACAATAAAATGTGCTTATTCTTGGCCAGAGATGTGCAAATGTATTGTAGCACTTTCAGTTCAGATCCGCATGACGTCCAGGCATTTTCATCTGATCTCTAGAGATAATACCAGAAAAGTGAGGTCTGTGCACCCTGTATATGTTGTCTGTGAATTCAAATTATTTCAGAGGTAATTTTTCTAGGAAGAAAAAATGACAAAAATGAATGTGTGGGAACATTAGTAAAGGATGAGCAGAAGAAAAGCTGGCCTGAAATGAGAATTCCTATGTTTTTTCTGTCCTGGGCCCCAATGTTAATATCGTATGTTATTCTTCTCTTCTTAAATTTCTCAAATTCCACTGTGGCAACACAATCCAATTGTAATACACTTTGTTGTGAACACTGCAGAAAATGTTGTGAAGAATGAAGTTTTAACATAAAAGATTTCCATGAAGGGTCTTTCTAATTGCTGGAGTCTGGAAATTATAAATCTGTTTTAAACTCTGTACGTCCCTACCAGCTGGGTGACAGAAGTGTTTTGCGAAAAGAACATTTAAATGGGTAAAACTGAATTTCCCCCTCTTCTCTATCCCTCAGCTGATAACTCAGTTGGGCTACAATGCAGTTGCAACTGCATTACCCACTTAAATGGAAGAGGAGAATTCCCTTTACTGAGGTAATTAGTGCAGTAAGTAAAGGCAGACTGCAAAGCAGACATCAGACTGGATGATCACAGTGTTACCCCTACCCTCCTGGGCCTGAATTTGGTTTCATTTCAAGATGGTAAAATACTGCCTCGGCTCTTCAGGGGCAGAGCATAGCCGAAGCATTCAAACATGGAAAGTGAAACCGTTCAGCATGCAGATATAAAGATTTCTAAAGTCTAGAAAGACATGAGACAAAATTAACTGTAATTTCATAATAGTCCATAGAGTCAATAAAAGCAGAATGATTGAGAACCGTACCAGTAACACTATAATTTCAGCTCATGTTTCCACCCCAAGTGCCATTTTCAGAGCTAAAACACCAGCCACCCGAGAAATATGAAATTGTTCTTGCACAAGAATATTCTCTAACTCAGAATAAAACACAACAAACTACCTAATTATGTTCAGATCAGGCACTCTCAACAGATGCTACACATAGGATCAATATCAAAGTTTAGTTACCCTGATAACCCACAACTGTAATTATGATCTAAATAAGCAAAGAATGAAATAAAGCAGAGGACCAGATGGATAGTTCTGTATAAAAGCAATTTCAGGTACTGTAATGTGGCAATGATGATGAGCACACCACACTTCAATAGGTTTTGCCAAATAGTTGGGCACCCAGAGCATATGTTTGAAATAACAATCAGGAATAAAAATTATTGTCTAGAAGGCATAGCACTGTGAGACACAGCACATAGCATTCTTGATTAGGGTGAATACTAAGTCTTTAAGTAGGTACTAAGTGTTGAAGTAGTTCAAAAACAAGAAGCTAAGGACTGAACATATGAAATTCCTAACCTGTTGTCATATTGCCCTTCTGCAGCCACACGTCTGTGGCAGATTTTAACCCACAGATGACAACAAAATATCCACTGAAACTAATCTTTGCTAAAAGCTCCTAAAATTTGAGGAGACATTTCTTTGGTCTTAGTGGCAATTATACGGATGAGTGGAGACATAGGCATAAGGAGACAGCGAAAGGTATCAAACGGTAAATATTAAGCAAAAAATGAGGATGGTGGTTGCTCCAATTGCTTGTGAAAAATATTTTCTGGTGAAATGAAATGCAATTTATGAATTGTAATGTAGTTCACAAAGTCTGTCTTAAAATGGCGTCCTTTTTATTCTGGTTTTTTTTTTTTATATAATCTAGCACAATGAGCTCCTGAGCTTGAACTGTAGGGTACCGTAGCATGCCTAGCTATGAAATTTGAACATTGTGAAGGGAGTTGCCTATTGCTAGATATTTCGAAGTGCTCCAGAGGAGGAAGTGTCTTAAACTCCCTTCTCTTCAAGGAAATTGCCCACAGTGTTATTAACCCAATATGAATTTTCTTAATATATGTTATTTAGTTTGCAGATTGCTTGCAAGGGGTATACTTAGGCTGTTTTCCATAGCCAGCTCACTGTTTAGATTACGAGATATTGCTCTAAATCACTTGTTACATAATTATAAGAAAATAAGACTTTGCAAATGACAACAATAACAAAATGGCTAAATCTACCTTTATTTAGGGTGAGATAATCCTTGATTTAGGAAAGTGGTCTGAATTCAGAGTAGAATAAAAGCCCTTCCAATTCTCTCCGGCCCTTCCAATACGGCACACAGAGCAAGCCAGGCACCTCCACGTGACCATCCCCTGGACTTCAACAGAGGAAGAAGTTTCTTCATGTCAGGCAGTTCAAAGTGCTCCAAAGGATTACATGCCTAAAACCTCACCAACTTTTCAAGGTAGGCAGCTGCCTTAGGAAACCTGAAATGAATGAACAAACTTCATTTGTGACAGCAGTGCCCACAGTTTCCACGACTTAGAGAAGAGTTCAGTGGTTAAAACATTTGCTCAGGGATCAGGAAACTTGAGTCCTCTTCCTGCCTTACTTGATATAGATATCACCACCTAGAAGTGCTCATACAGAGAACAATTGTTGCAACTTTCCGAAGACCAAAGGAGTTTGTCCAACCTAGAAAACAGCAAACAAAAAAATGGGACAAAACCAAGTAAACAGCTATTTAAAGGTATGCTTGAGGACACTACTTTTTCAGTAATTGCTCTTGATATAAGTATGCTGCAATCTGCAGTGTTATGTAGAGAGACCCGAGTTAGCTGTAAAGTAGCTGTTCTACCACCAACAGTCTGGTCACAACAGCATGGAGTTTTTGTCAGATTAAGTTGTCCTGCCTTTTGCTACTAGAAAAGAGTTTTGATGGAATGTGAAATTTTTCTTTTTTATAAGAAGGATTTTTCTCTCCAAAAGCCTGACAAGAACACTGATAATACTTTTCCCCTGGTGTTTGATTTAGCCCTGGTGCAAGGAAATCTAAAATCAGGGGAAATATAGTTCATGGTACTTCCTAGCATGGGTCTTGAGGCAAGGAGGTGTCAGTTCTGGTCCCAGCTATTCATATGTCACAGATGAAAGGGCAAAATGCTGTGGTCTTGGCTAGAAATATGCAGGTAGGAACAGGAAGTAGGAAATCCCCATGCTAATATTGCTGCCTAAGCTCTTATGATATGATGGTCTCCAAAAAGTTAAGGCTGATTAAGCCAAGGAGTGACATTTTTGGACCCTTTCGGGCTGGAGCACAGCAGTTTCAAGCTCACAGATTCAAGCTCATCTGCAGGGAACTGGACCATCTTCACTTTTAAGAGAGAGCCTTCATGCAGGGGTTGCTGTGTTTTAACTGAACTTTTCTGAGTGTCCTAATGTCAACAATGCCTCAGCTAGACACAAGACTTCATGCAGAGAGAGATGTCACCAGGCTGGGGAAGGAAGGCAGAGCCATGCCTAGCACAGCACAGAGCAAGTCTGCTGATGCTACACAGGCATGATGCACTCCGTGTCTGATTACACTGCAGCATTCCTGCTGTTTTAATAAGACTTTTCCTCTTAGAAGAAATAACTAACGGTGTCACATTGTGGGGTGGCTTTCTCACGGCTCTCAAGAGTTGACACTTGTAAATGACTTTCACCAGTGACCTAAATTAAACTCAACGAGAACCTAATGCTCTCAACTTCAGAGGCTCCCTCTGTGCATGTACAGCTTCACCTGCATCGTCTGGGGCAAGTCGTTTGACTCATCTGAACGTCGAAGTGCCAGCACTGAATTAATTTCCACAAATACACATGTATATGGATGCCACTCTTTGAATGTTGGGCTCTGGCCACCCTCACTGCTTCTCTGCTGCCCTCATCCCTGAATAGCACACATGATGGAACTGCAAATCAGTGATGTCAAAACCATTTATGTAAAGCAGCATATATATTTAAAGCCAAACCATTTATTTGAATAAGATCAGGGTAGAAGAATTATATATTGCACTTAGAGCACAACAGGCCTGGAAAATCTCATGAAAGCATATAATATTTTATAATCAGAGAAACTGAGGAAAACTGAAATTCAGACTTGCCTTCCCCTGTTCCCATCCTGTAATAATTCTGATATCATTCTAAAGTCCTCCCAAATTCCTCTTTTCAGTGTAGCTTCTTTCACTTACCCTCTTCTCTTTTCCTCTAGCTTGCGTCCTGTCCACAGGTCCTTTCACCTCCCCTCCTTTCTGCTTTCCTTTCCCCTCCCGTCACTTCTCTTGTTCTACTGTACGTTCAAGAGCCGTTTACCTTACGTCACCACCAATCTGTCTCCTAAGGCACTAAATCAGCACTTGTGGAAGGCAATCCTCCCCTGACTGACTGCTGCTTCTGTAAGTGCCAATTTGGCTCAGCAGGAGGCTGGCGGCCAGATGGCAGCAGCAGGACACTTTTAAAAACTGTGATTCTTCACTGTCCTCCTGGAAAGCGTGGGCTTACAAGACCCAGAGTAGGTGGCTCTGTTTATGTTCTTATATTAAAAATTAACATCAGGTAGATTTGTTTATTTGTAAAATAAACTTGCTGTTTGCCCAAGTCCCGACTATATTGATTCATAATATGCTTATCAGAGCTAAAAGTAGCTTTAGTAGAAACAGACACGATGTGAAATTTTCTTAGCTTTATATTTTGTTGTAAATTCTGATCTCAGGCTGTGGCTAAATAGTGTGAACCTGTGAATAATCTGGAGAGAAACTCAGTCTCACCTGTGCTTTGATGTTAACGAAAGTCACGGTTTCACCAGCATTCGCCTGGGGAAGGCAACGCGGCAAGCTGCGATGGCGAATCCGGGCTTGTTCAGACCCGGGGCACCAAAGTGAAACCTGGAGGTGAAGACTGCAGGCAGGGTGTAGGTAAATCCCAGCAGAAAAATCAGCTCCACCATCAGGGCTCTGTAAAGAAACTGCACATGGGATTAGAAAACTTGAATCCCACAGACCACATGGGATCTGAGCATACCCTGCAAAGTGAGACTACAGTCCGATGCTATTCTTATTGGAAAGGTTTTCATGAATTGTGCCCGTAGAGAAAAGCTACCCTATTCTTGAAATTAGTCATGTTAAAACAGACACTGGAATTCTGCACGCTCATTAGTTTATTCCTATGGAAGTATTTAAATACTGCAAAAAATATGCACTACTTAAGAGTAAATTCTTGGTCCTCTGGTGAGTTCTTTCCAGAGAAGAAAAACATGCACTCTAAAAAGCTTTTGGTGGCATTACCACAGGAAGGAAATTTCTGATCTCAGGTCTACAAATATAAAACCTTACATAAGACTTCTATAGTGTTACTGTGATACTAATCTCTGTTTTATTTCTTGCATGGAAAAAACTGGAAGGCCTTGCAGAACAGAAATGGATTATTTTAAACTGCAATAATGAATTAACTTAATCTGCCTTTATCTATATTTTGTGTATTTTTTATTGTTCAAGCTTTCAACAGAAGTGATGATTAAATATTCAAAACAACATACTGTACTCCAGGCATATTTCAGCCAAGAACTCATGTATGTGGATACTTAGAATTACTCTCTATCCTATTTCCTGCCCATGCAGTTTCCCTGATCCGTTGCTCAATCTGCCTTTGCTGCCTTTTGTTCTCAATGCCTTTGCTATTGTAAAAAACTCCCTGGGACTAAGACACAACTTCTGTTGTCCCAAGGCATCTTTTGAATACTGAATGCACTTCGGCTCTGAGTTTCAGATGATTAGGTAAGATCCTTCTGGCCTCTTTGCGCTCCTGTAGACTCATTTCGGTAACAAAGAACATGAAATTCTTACTGGAAGTAATTCTGAGGTACTCTGTGGTTAGAAAAAATATGGTGAAAACAGTGAAACGAAGACACTGCAAAGTTGTGAGGCTGTGATTCACCAGGGTCAGCACTTCACCCCTTCCTAATCTATGTAAAGCCAAAGTCCTTTATCTTCACTCTCACACAGGGTAACTCTCATACTTTATCCCAAAGGAAAAAGAAAAAGAAAATATAGCTTTAGGTCAGTGAAGACAAGATCTAAAGCGGCTTGCCTAACCCTTCTAAAGTTTAAATTGTTTTGACACTAAAAAGGAACAGTTTAAAAGACAAGAAGTCAAGTACATTTTGACCTTACTTTGAAATTTCAAGATGTTATTACCTCTGACTAGCCATCAACTGCAAATTAAATTCAGTTTATTAAATTCAATTATAATAAATCCCATTTTCCTATTGACTTTAACATGGATGAAAATTATCTTAGTTCTATGAGCAGCAGGCCTTTCTGTAATAGTATTTACTACTTTGTCCTGCATCCCTTGATGTCCATTCATCATTACTATTACCCTTGCCCTTTTCCCCTTCTTATGCTGACCACATTTTTGTACCACCTATCTGAAAAACAAAGTTTCCTGGTAAAATCTCTTTGAAGACCTCAGCAGTAGATTCAACTGCAAGTTAAGTAGCTAGCACCCAGTAACCAAGGTCAGACCCTTTAAAGTAATCTGAAATTTTATTGGTGGATGCATAATATCAAGCAAAAGTCATTGCAGAAATACCCTTCAAAATCTGTTTCAGTTCTCATCTGAGGCTTTTTAAAATGCATTTTCCCTGTGTTCCTTGAAGTCAGCTCTCAGTCAGGAAAGTTTTAGTATTTTGTAGAAATTTAAGGCAGATTTCTTATAAGGAACAAATATAAGCCAATTCAATGGTAAGTCAATATTTGAAGGTTTTCCATCTCCCTAGATAGTTCTAGTGCTCTTATCACTTTGATATTAAAGTGCTTTACAGTAAGTCCTTGATCATCTTCTAATTTGATCAAAACAAACCCGTCTTTGATCCTCTTCCCCATATGTGAGTGAAAATTAGGAGGTCTGTACAAAAAGGATTTAAATATTTCATCAGTGGGAAAGAATTATTGGTTTTGTCAGTGTCCTTTCCACACCTGGGCAGCATCTGAATTTTTACTGATTCTTTTCAATCAAAAATATAATTCCTGTTTTCTACAACTTAAGCTTTGCAAAATGGCTTCCAGCTGAGACAAACTTAAGACAGCTTTCCTAGCTTGAAAGTTCATTTGGTAACATTAGTCTATGCACATAAAAGGTGCACAGTAATTCTGGAGGCTGGACTGAGGAAGTCAACACTTTATGTATAGTAAGTCATATCCTAGGCTGCTGATGTCAATGGAAATTCTTCCTATTAAATTTATAGGAAAGGAGTCTGTATTTCACTCCATACAAACTTCTAATATTTTTAAATTTTAATTTAAATATAGGAAAGCCATACCAAGAAATATTATTTATGTTGACACAGGAGTAGCCAGTAAACAATAGAAATTTTAACACACACAGCAAATAATTAAATCTGTTATCCGAAAATGCCATCAGGAAATAAAAGCAGCAAAACACTACTTTTGATCCAACATTAAAATTCCTTAAACAGTTCACTTTTGTCACTGGACTAAAATATAATTTGAAAGGTAGGACTGTAGGACTTATTAGGTGTTCTATAGAGGCCAGGGTAACTTAAATTAAAATGATATGCATTTCTGTTTTTACTGAAGTTTCATGTGAAAGGTTCCACTTATCATCAACAAAATAAACTTTTCAACCAAAACATTTTAGTGGGAAAAAAAAATCCATGGAAAGGAGCCAACTTTTCCAGGGAAAAGTTTTATCAAAAAGCTGGTATTAAATTGAAAAATAATTTTGAGTAAATTTTTGGACGAACCCTTTTTTATTATTTTCATTCTGGAGTTGGAGACATTAAGTAATGAATAGAAGTAAGTAGAGAATGCTAACCTTCTTATTGCCACTTTAAACAAATTTTATAGCAGGGGTGTAATTAAGTTCCACAGAATTATTTAAAACCTTTGTAACAAGGATATCATTGCCTATCAAGCTCTAAAGGCTTGTAGCATAATTTCTTTGCCATATGTTTCAGTTTCATTGGAACACTCTTGCTTTCATCCTAACTTGTACTGTCTTGGCTTGTATTACACTGAATCTTCTTTTTGAAAGTTAGTGTATCTTCCATTGTGTTAGCAGAATGCAAACTATTGAAATAAATTCGTTTCAGGAAGTCTTGCCTACAAATAAAACTATTTTAAAAAAAGGATTACAGCTTCCAAAACAAACTGTATGTAGGTTTTAGATACCCGCATCCAAAATCAAAAAGTCCTCCTACAGTGTGGCTACAATCAGGAGGCAAAATTTGTTTGGTCTGAAATTTCCTCAGCTACCTGCATGCATGTGGGAATTTGTGCCCAAACATCCTGGAGCCTTGCTTATGCTGGGGCTCCGGTGTTGTGCCAAGCTTCACCTCCACCAGGACGCCAGGACACCCATGGGAAACCAAACTCCCACCCACAATGCTAACTGCGGTATGAAACACAGCAGTCAGAGAAGCATAGAATTGTCTAGGTTGGAAGGGACCTTTCAGACCATCAAGTTCAATCATCAACCTGACACTGACAAAAAGCACCCCTAAACCATGTTGCTAAGCACTATGTCTACCCATCTTTTAAATACCTTCAGAGATGGCGATTCCACCACTTCCCTGGGCAGCCTGTTCCAACGCTTGATAACCCTTTTGGTGTAGAAATTTTTCCTAATATCCAATCTAAATCTCCCCTGGCACAACTTGAGGCCATTTCCTCTTGTCCTATCACTTGTTACCTGGGAGAAGAGACCGACCCCCACCTCTCCACAACCTCCTTTCAGGTAGCTGTAGAGAGCGATAAGGTCTCCCCTCAGCCTCCTTTTCTCCAGGCTAAACAAGCCCAGTTCNCACCAGCTTCGTTGCCCTTCTCTGGACCAGCTCCAGCATCTCAACATCTTTCTTGTAGCGAGGGGCCCAAAACTGGACACAGTACTCGAGGTGGGGCCTCACCAGTGTGGAGGACAAGGGGACTCCCCTAGTCCTACTCACCACACTGTTCTTGATACAGGCCAGGATGCTGTTGGCCTTCTTGGCCAGATGGGAACACTGCTAGCTCATATTCAGCTGGCTGTCGACCAACTTTTCTGCCAGGCATGTCTCCAGCCACTCTTCCCCAAGCCTGTAGTGCTGCATGGGGTTGTTGTGATCCAAGTGCAGGACCTGGCACTTGGCCTTGTTGAACCTCATACCACTGACCTCGGCCCATTGATCCAGCCTGTCCAGATCCCCCTGCAAAGCCTTTCTACCCTCAAGCAGGTCAACACTCCCACCCCAAAACATCCAGTCCACATCCAGTGGTTCAAAAACAAACAACCCCACCAAAATCCAGTGTATAAGTCTTTTGTGAGGAATAGAACGGATAATGAATTTCTCTCTTGTGAGTAGATTTTCGAGTCCAAGTTGCATAATGTCCTTCCCCCTTGTTCTGAGCTCCTACACTAGCTCTTGTATCTCCCGGTTCTTCAGTGCCAAATTAGAAGTGAACTCCACCTTCAAGGGAAATTCATAGACACCCTCTGTTCTCTGCTTAACTGCCTAATTTCAGTACACTGCTAGTAATTAATATCTTTAAAATCTTCACCTCTGGTTAGACGCTATAAGTAATTAATTGGAAAACACACATACAAACTTGCACATGCGCACACACACACACACACAAAAAAAAAGTGGCCATGATTTACTGTCTTTTTTCTACTGTGAGTCAGGTTGTAGATATGTATTACATAATAAACATGTTTATTTTCTATGATGACTTATATGGAATCTTTTTATGTAAAGTACTGTGTGATTTGGTGCTGTAATGGTGCAAGTTTCTCATACTGGGGTCATGTCTCCACTTTCACTTTTACTGTTTTTGTCTTCTGAGACTGCTACAAAATCAAAAGCCTTGTCAGCTCCTGTTAAAAGTAGCTCCTTGCTAAACTCTGTGTTTTCAGTGGAGACTGGCATCTTTAAATGTTGGAGAAAAAGGGCACAGAAATCTTAAAAACCCCCCAACTTTGATGTTTATTGTCAGATAAATGTTTATTAAAATGTCTTTGTCATCTTCTCAAACAACAATTGTAAGTACAATCTGTAAACTCCAGTGTTTTAAGCCAGCATAGTAGTTTCTCCTTTTTCTTTCTTTCAAATGTCGTACTAAGATTAATTCAGTATTGAGGTTTTGTACCCTTGTGGGATGTGCTAAGATAATGGTAGTACAGACAGACCTAGTTAGGCTGAATCAGTTTGCAGATCATTTTTATAAATATTAAAAAGAAACCCCTCCAGACTAACAGAGCAGTGGCACATACAGTGCTTGTCATTTGCACTGCCTACCAGTGAAATGTTTTGGTTGCTTAGGCACAACCAGGCACAAATTAATCAGGTTTGACTGAGCTACATCCTAGCTAAATCCTTATCTTCTGTAACACTGGTTTCAAAGCCTACAGTAGTTATTTCATATATCTTGTCATTATTCAAGGCCCTTTGGGGGACTACCCTAATTTCATAAACATATTATGCTTTTTTGAAAGGAAAAGTGAAACATGTGCTGCAGGGGGAATCTTTGTAATTTGTTTTGCTTACAGATATGCTGAGCTACATAAGCTAAAAAAAAAAAAAAAAAGGAAAAAAAAAAATTCCCAACGTGCACAATTATTTCCTGGCAAGCAACTGTTATTTTTGTTCAAGTAGATAGCCCAGATCTAGATCTGATCCTCCAAAACTGCGGGCCATTTTCCCCATATTTACTCACTCTACGGCAGAGACTTAGACCGACTCTCACCCTCTACCCAAATTCCCCTCATGATACTCAGGACAAATTGAAGAGGTGATGTTGGAAAGTTACTGCTTTCATTAAAAATGGACAGGAATTTCTTTGAGCACTGATGAGTGTAATGAACCATGATGCTGCATGGATTTATGTGTCAGGATTGATTGACCCGGTCGTTTAAGAAAGCACCAGTTCTAATTCAAGCATCTCTACAGCTCCTCTGTTTACCAAAGCACCTTCAGTGTAGATTCTCCAGTGTGCAACAGCAAGCAGGGTTACACTGGGGGATTTCTTTCAGTTTAGGCATCTGTAAGATGTTCTTTGCCTCCCTCCTCCTCTAAGTTTGGGAAAACTTAATTTTTTTTTTTAATGCATATGATTGAAATAAGCAATTTTACTGAAAGTCATATTGATTCAAAAGGTGGGGGGAAGGGATGACTCTGACAGATGCAGACAACATAATAACATAAGCCCTGTTCCCTTAGGAAGAAGAGTCTAATAAAGAAATCTTGTTCTTTCCCAAACCAAGGAGAAAGCTGTCAGTTCTTCTGTTGATGTCAGAAACCACAAGCCTAGGATGAGCTGCCAGATAAACACGGTTGCAAGAGGGAAGGACCCAAGCACTAGATATCATCCCTCGACCAGAAGAATATTTTGAAAACAGAAGGAGGAGAAAGATGCAGGGAACCAGGGACAAGAAAATCACTCAAAAGGTCTGAGATTAGGGAATACAGCAGGTAGGTATTAGGGTAGTCTGAAGTCAGATATTAAAAAGACAATGAGCTGTGGACAGGATAAAAATGCTATATCTGAGAGAGCGGGATAAACAATGACATTTGGAAGTAATTATGTTGAATTGATATGGGGCAGAAGTCTTGTTATAGCACACAGTTTGTGACAATAGAGAAAAAAAGAAACAACACGGCTAGATGGAGCAGGCAGATGGATGAGCACATTGCTGAAACACTGTCTGCATTAGGGAATGCTAGCTGTTTAAAGTTAAAGATTAGTTTTGTCATCTGGGGCTAGAGAAACTCTTGCATGGATTTTTGAATGATACAGGGAAAGGGTCATGGCTTTCCTGCTGTGTCCTCTGTATATTACCTTGTAGTATCTCTTTCTTTTTGTTTCATTTCTTATTTATGGATTTTTACTCCTTGCCTTTTCAAATCTTCCCCACTGTTCTGTTTCTCTCGTTTTTGCTTGTTTTTCAATACCTACTGCAGTCTGTTACCCAGCCTCCCTGTTCATTTAATGCAAAATCAAACTGAAATGCCACTGAAAATGGAAAAAACAAGGTAAGAGTGCTATTTGATATTATCTTCACTTTTCAGGTATATTTTTTTCCTTGCATTTTGGTTATAATTTCATTGATTACCATTTCCTGCCTTGCCTGCATCCCCTGATGTGAATTTGATCATTGCTGTTCATGTGATTAATATTTAGATTAAATGAGACAACACTAGGATTTTGCCTAGGTTTCAAAAAGTTGTTAACATATGACTCTCAAGTGCCACATTGATGGCCTTGAAGGTCAGTCATCTCTTTATGCAGGGATCAGGTGTTCAATAGGCAGTAGAAGCAAAATCTTCCCAAGGTGTGTTACTGCTGATTTAAGTAATAACTGGCAAAGACCCATCAACAAGATTCCAAGAAAAAAGAAAATAAGAAAAAAGAAAAAAAGAAAACAAAAAAACCAAAACATCAACAAACCAAAACTCCTCTCTCTCATATTCCTTAATAAATCCTTACCGTTGTCATTTGACCTTCTCGAGCAAGTATGCACAAAATGGGTTCTACTTTTTAAATAAAGATTACACTAGGCCTCTTGATCTTGGTTTCATCTTGTAATCTTGATCTTACACTTGGGAGTGTAATGATAGGACACGGGGTACCGGCCTCAAACTGAAAGAGGGTAGATTTAGATTGGATATCAGGAAGAAATTCTGTACTGTGAGGGTGGTGAGGCACTGGAACAGGTTGCCCAGGGAAGTTGTGGATGCCCCAGCCCTTGAAGTGTTCAAGACCAGGCTGGATGGGGCTTTGAGCAGCCTGGTCTAGTGGGAGGTGTCCCTGCCCATGGCAGGGGGGTTGGAACTAGGTGATCTTTAAGGTCCCTTCTAACCCGAATCATTCTGTGATTCTGTGATTCTGTAGCTCTCCCTCTCTTTATTTACTGATCACTTGAATAAGGAATCTGCATATTCTTACAGTGCTCTACTGGGTGGCTGGTATTTCTTATTGAACCTAAATAGCAAACACTCACCAAAACCTCAAACAAAAGGGTGGTTGCAGATGCTTGTACTGAGGCAAACTCCTCCTTTAATAAAGGGAGGATTTGCCTGGGAGAAGCCAGCAAGTTTTAAAGGGAGTGATAGCTGAGGTTAGGACAGGGACAAAGCAGTTCAGATGCTGGGCAATCACAGTTTAGTAAAAACAGGAGAACCTGGGAAAGAACTGTGATTTTTTTTTTTTTGGGTCTAGCCTGTTCCCTGGGAAGAAGAAAAATGCACTGCCCATTACTGCAAGTTGATAATCTGGGGATAACAAAGGTTGAGTTTTAAGATGCCCAGCAAATGCACAAAGGTCATAATTCATTATCCACACTCCCCTGAGAAATCACTCGTCCCACCTCTGCATGAAAAATAGTAAGATGGTATCTTACTTAAAAAAAAGATTTTTCTTAAATTAAAAAAAAAAAAAGGAAGAAGGAAATATTAAAAATGCAATGAAAATAAAGGCAAAGGGCTTAAAATATTAATTACAGAATCATTTCCTCTTGCTTTATTTTCATGGATCAGACTCTGTTCCTGAGGAAACAGGAGAAGAAAGGCAGCAGGTAGCCAGCAGCGGAGAGTCAGTGCTCTCACTTGTCACTGTCAGTGCCTGCTGTGTAGGGAAAATGCCAGTGTGCCAAGAGCCAGCAAAAGCCTCAAGGGGGCAAACTATTCCTAATGGCTGTGAAACTTTGGAAGCAAACAGTAATATGAAAGGGCAAAAGCCCAGCATTGTGCTTCTGCACTGTGAAGGACTTTTCTCAAATGTCTTCGAATCTCTTTTATTTCAAAATAATTTTAAAATCATTTTGTAAAATGCTCCTGTGAACTCTAGAGGATGCAGAATGCACCTGGGTTTTGCTTGGATTTTACAAAGCAGCAACTGTTCACAAGGCCCTGATCTTGCTCATACCAATATCAGTGGCTCACACACTTCGTGTGTGGAAGCCTTGGCTCAGAGAGTAATTGCAGCCATTCTTAAAGAGGTTTCTGTTGGTGTTCAGTGCTTCATGTGGTGTAATTAACAGAGGTTAAGTGTCCCAATTAACGAACTTCAAAAAGCTTGGGGTTTGGGCTTTGTCCAAGAAAGATCCAATATGGATGCCTAGAACACTGGAAGCATGTTAAATGTCCAACATCCTCGGTGGGGCAGTAATCCCCATTGCAACATGCACTGCTGTAAGGAACCCCACAGCAGGCACAAATTGCACAACCCTTCCTTCACATAAGTCTCCTCCTGGTCTTCCATTGTGGGAAACATCACCAAACCAGCGAGGAATTGCATGTCATTTTCACTCCTTTCCAATTTTTCACCTCCTAAGTATGACAAAAGATAAGGCTTCCCAGCACTTATCAAATAAACCTATGGATATGGCCTTTTGTTCTAGGTCTCCACAGAGCCCTTGGTCTCAGCTGAGCCTGTGGATGAACTACCAGGGGCTCCCTGATCACACAGGGTTGATTCCTCCCTTGTCTCCAACACCCGCATGAGCCTGTGGATAAACTACCAGTGGCTTCCTCATCACATAAGGTTGTCTTCCCTCTTTTCTCCAACACAAAGTTTTTAAGAGAAAGTGAAAGTACCTGGAGGCAAAAAAATAGCATCTCTTACTACATACTAGGGGTATAGGGGATTGTTGTATTTTGCTATAACGTTAAGTATATAGCTGATTATGTGGTGGGAGGTCTTCGGGGAAAAAACAAAAAAGTATGACAAGGAATGAGTTGCATACCAAATACAAAATGTTCTGGCGAAATCTGAAGTTTCACCAAACCTTCAGTAGGATTTTTTGCCACAGTTGTATGAATCATCCTAACAGCACTAGTATAGATCCACAATTTACCCCAGCATGGGAGCAGAATCAGTGCTCCATCACTGAAAACAAATGGGAAAGCAGTGGGCAGAAAAAAATCTCTCTGAAGCATTCGTGTTTAACTAAGTTGAGGCACGCTTGTGTTATTTGGGTGTACTGAGATTTGAGTAATTTCCTCATTTTCCCAACAATATGGCTCACATTTATCGTTCTCACAAACACTGGCACCCTCTCCTCTTAGTTCCAATATATGTTTTTACTCTTCATGCCTCTTAGCTAGTTTCCGTGGAAGAGTGGCCAACTGCGCTCTTCCCTAGCCAAGCAAACACTGCAGCTTTCTATCACATTCGGGAAATAGTACATCCACCTTTTTGTTATTATTCTTCTCAAAGGACCATCAATTAGGTGTCATCCCCTTCAGAATCTTGTAAAATGGATGTGATATGCCTCCAAGACACATTCCTCTCAGCTCATTTTTTAATCGTACATGTCATTCTTATCTCCACCGGCTATCAGGGATATTAATCAGCTCCTCTGATAGACCAGGAAGGCCTAATTCTAACTTCAGTGCATGTCTGAAACTCTAAGTAGCTGCATTCAGCAGCACGGTAGGAAGCTATCTAGGTGCAAATTTGACACAGCATTACAAGTCTTGCAAAGTTTCAGTTTAATAACATGATGTAATAAGACACAAGAAATGGCTGGAATCATGAGGAAAGAGGGGAAGGTGATGTGGGACTGTGAAGAGGAATCTAAAAGAGATGGAGGCCTTGTGTCTGAAAGTGGAATGGTTGATGCAGTCTTTATTTTTGGTGTCCAGCGTGTTCTGCAAGGGGTGATAACAGCCAGTGTTTAGATTACAGAAAACAGAACTGACTGAAAACTGAAAGAGTATTTTCACTAAAATATTGATGAAAATACGTTTTCTGATTTTCTGTGCTAAAAGCTTGTTTCAATAAAAATTTTCCAACCAGCTCTAATAGCAGGCAATATAGCAAAGTGAATCGAACTAGAACAATGGAATCGTTTTTATGATATATGTTATCTAAGAATGAAGAAAAAGTACTGGAGTGCATTTGCAGACTGACAATGACTTCAGAACTAATAATGTCACTGAGAAACATTTAGACAGATTGGAGCTGATTAACACAGCCAGACAGGACAGTACAACATAGCCAAAATATGCGCTATAGCAGAGACAGATACAGAGCATAAAATTCAAGTCTTTGTTTTCTAGAAAATGACATAACTTTTAACCTCCTTATTATTTTCTCAAGGCTATTTCTCCTATGTATACTCAAGAAGTTTCTTGAAGTGACAGCTGCCCATCAGATGTAACAAACTCCTTCACTAAAGGCCATATTGTGGCAGCAGTTTTAAGCAGTGATTTTCCTTGATGTTAAGACTGCATGATGTATCGTTTTTTTACATACCTCAGAGGAAACCCACCATTTTGTCACATTTCTATCAGCCAGAACAATCTTCAAATTTCTAAACAGGTTTGTGGGAGACTGCCAGCATGAATTTAAAAATAGGGTGATGAGAAAGTGTGAAGTACGCATCATGTGTAGCCCACTCTTCTAAGGAATGACTACATGCCAATTAGCTAAATTCTTTCATGTCCATGGCGTATTTCAAGTGTGATCAACGGACAATTATTTTTGACTAAAATATTAAAAGGATAATGTGTAAATTTATTTGTTCTGAAGCAATATGAAGGGTACATGAATATGGAGTTAGCTTGTATTTCTAAGCAGTTAATCATAATATTCGGAATACTCAGATTACAGATTATAAATAAAAATTAATTCATTAAACAATAGGCTGAATTATTAAGGAATTTATGGGTTTGATTTTAAAAAAGTAACTAATGCTTTTTACAGCTGATATTCGATAAGGTTTAGCCATCAAAATAGCTAAGTAACTTTCAAAATCAACATTTAAATCACAGTTGCTTTTAGGACATTCCCATTCTAGATGCTCAGTCAAAAGGATAATTAAAAAGTAAACACTGGGAATGGTTCACATTGTTCCTCTTCTAGTTATTGATGTATAAACTTAGATTAATATTCTATAAATAATACAACACATCCAATATAATATTTGCATTCTTTTAAAACGTTGATGTATGATGTTGACATTGTCAGTAACCTATTTATTTATTTGTTGAGCTTGACATCTGATCTTGATTGCATATGAAAGGATGGGGAAATCAATCAGAGTTGTTAACAATTCTGTTTTGAAGCAGAGAAAATGAGTGTTCAGTGATGGAAAATGACTGATTGGCACTTATTAGGATCAATAAAAATCACAAGAAATGTTGATCATGAAATAATTTTCTCCCTCAATGAAAATGTCAGTGAAAACCAAACTTTGATTCATTTTGTATTATCATATCAAAATCCAAATGCATTTTTAGATTGTAAAGGCAAAAAAAGAATAAAATCAATTTTGCAAAATTTTTAACTATCTCTAGGTACAAGTGATTCATAATAAGTTTTACAAAAGTTATAATGGTTTTAAACATCACATGCTCTTTTTCTTATGCCATTTATGGATTGTAATGTTGATCACCTCTGATGTTTATCAACCGAATATTTTGAAATATTGTGGCTGCAATCCAAGTAACAGGAGAATTTGCAGAAAAACATTCGGTTTAGGATTTTGAAGGCACAGAATGTTGCAAATAAAGTATCACATGCCACTACTATCAGAAAACAAGCATATTTTTAAAAACACCTTCACAAAAATTTCATTTGTGATTGTGAGAAGCCAAAGACTGACAAATAATCTGAAAGTCCTTGTTTTTAGACTCTGAGCACTTCTGAAACATTTTCATGAGACCAAATGCCCTGCAATCCTTGCTTGTGCAGCACCAATAGTTTCTCTACCCATGGTCTGAAAGGAGCACTTAAGAAACATGATTTCAGGAATAAGTCAGTTTGTTTCATCCTCACAATCTGACTTTGCCCTTTTGGAGGTGTTTCTAACAATTCAACTTCCATAATATTACGGACCAGTTTTGCAGCAATGTTTCTATAAGTTTTTGAAAACTGTTTGTTGCGTTTCTGAAAACAGCAAACACTTCCTCTGAGATACCACTATTATTTCAGTTGATTTTTCTTTGCAGCTGTAGGACAACATAGTTCAACCTCTCTTTTCTATAAGCAACTTTCAGACTGTTTTTGCCAAGCAGAAGGCTAAGACTTCAACACCCTTTTACACTCAAACAGCTGAAGATTATTTTTTTGGGGTCAAGTTTAACCTTGTTTTTCCCATTTCCCCATTTAAATGTTTCCATTGGAGCAGCACATACTCGTTTGTGGTTCATTAGATTATATAACTTGATCACCTGTTTGCAAACCAGTTCAATCCACTGCTTGAGGTTCACTGTAAGAATTGTTTGGGTTTTTACGAGTAACTGTCTCTCAAAAGTTCAGTCCTTACTGTTCTTTGCTAAGGCAATGGATGCCTTACACTCTGTTTTGTGGTGTTTTTTTTTTTTTTTAACAGTGACATCAGCAATATCACATCTCTTTAACTTGTCTGTGAATTTCCAAGATCTGCACCTGCTTCAATATTGCTTTTTGCACTTGATCGATTGCCTTGGTAGGTCTCTTTGGCAACATGCTGCATGTTGTTTTGTTGTCATTTTGCTGCTTTGCCTAGGTACTCGAAACCGCTGGCACATTTCCTGCAGACTTGCTATCTTGAAAAGAAAAATATTACTTTGTTTTCTGAGGTCAGAATTCAGTTTCCTTCCTTTCCATTTTTTTCCCCAGTGGGAAATGCACTTTACTCTTCTGCTTTTGTCATTCTTTTATTGCAGTACAGAATGCCCCAAAGTATGTGCTAATACAGCCGCTTCCCTTGTGAAACTGCTGAAATTATCGGCTTAAAGTATGACTCTCTTCTTTTTTAACTGTTCAGTTTGGTCATTGCAGTTGGGAAGAACAATATCTGGCTTTCTGGAGTTTCTTTCTGGCTTCTGCCCGCTGCCTGACCAGTGTATTACAACACGGTACAGTTTGTGAGGTTTCCAGGCAGCTTTTCACACCCTATAGCTGTCCTGCAAAGGAGAAACCATCTTCGTTTTCATAAACTTCATCATGCTCTTAGAAGATGGGTAACAATAAATTGCTCTAAGCAAGTGAAGAAGAATGGGATAGGAACTATTCGATAGCTGTCTAACATGCCCCAAAAGGGAAACATCCTGCACAGAAATGAAGAGGTGAGTCTGTAAATACTGCACAAAGAAACGAAAGACCTGATATTTTAAGATACTCTTCATGCTTACCTCCTGTTAACGGTGAGAATGTTTTCCATCTCACCACCTCTTGGTTTTGGACCCACACTTTGAAGTAGTTTGAGAGGTCATAGGCAATACCTAGTGGAAAATACACTTTAATGACTATTTATTTAATGACTATAATGGCTATTTGTAACTTTGGAAACCTTGTTTTCACAACACACTTTTTTTGAGGATTTTCTGGTTTTATATAAAATGTGCCAGCCGTTTTTTTTATCAATCATAACATTTTTCGTATTTCTAACTCATGTCATTAGTATGTCACTGGTACAATAAGTATATTTCAAAAGAGTTTTTTAACACCAGGGTCCTAATGAGTTTCAAAAGCAAATGCTCAAATTTTCAGGTAGAGGTCAAATACCTCTGAAACCCATCGAGGAACTGAAGCCTGGCATTGTAGAAAAAACATAAAATAAATCCATGAATGAATTAAGAATTATTGTTCCGCATACACAAACTTGGAATTAAATTACTTTCTGTGGTACCATATATGTCATATTTTTAGGAAAAAAGTATTATTTAGAAAATGTCTTCGTATCAAGAGAAAAGTAAGTTTGAATGAGATTTTACTGCACCGACTTATATTATTAGCATCCTTGTATACAGCAAAGCTACAAATGAAGAGTGGAAACACTGGTTCAGACTGGGCATCCATTCTTCCCGTAACTGCTTTCACCCCTTCCCAAAAAATAGTGAGAGTAATTTTTATGGAAAGTTAATGGAAAATAACTCATTTCTCACTGTTTACTTCCTGGTTGTGACATGGGAAAGGTGAAAACCTGATTCTGCCTAGACCATTGCTCAGTTAAGTTATCGCTGGCACTCAGGTTGGCAAATTCCCGCTCTGGCTCCCCCGTGCAGCCTTGAAGGTGGTGGGATAACCACCCCTGCCAGCCACCTTGTGATTTGTCGCAGTTTCCTTCAATGACACCCTGCTGTGTCCACACAAACAGCAGCTTTTAGGGCTCTGAGTGTTAAAAAACACTCAAGATGTCCTTTCAAAACATCTTATGAGTTGAGTGGGCACCTCCCCTCTTCCATCTTTCACGTGCTGTCTTCCTTCATCCCACATGCCCAGGGCAACTATTCCTTCATTAAACCAGTTGTGCCATTGCCCAACTTAACCTAGTCCATGACACACCAGAGTCAGACAGGGACCACGATACAGGGCTTTTATGGGGAGTATCAAATAAGAGTATATGTTTCCCAGGTGCAGTCTTCAACTGTGGTCCCTCTCCCACCACTTCTCCCATTGAACTGCCTGACAGAGCCTCACTACAACCAGACGCTACCCTTGCAGAATGGTGTGGGCCACTCAGCTCTGCTGCTTAACTACAGTGAAAAGGTTACCTACTGAGTGTGCTTTCATGGGGAAGTATTAGGGAATTTACAGAAGCAGACCAGATGTAAAACCCTACAAAATACCGAGTTTAGTTAGAGACAATTAGAAGATATTGAATAACAAGCATAAAATGGTTACAGTTTGTATTGGTTTTGAATATGTTCTCACCTTACTCAAGCTGATCTATGTTGCTCTGATGAAGGCTGTGGACCAAACAGACATAGGCATCGAGAAACAAACTTACAGTATATTTTTGTAAATCACCGCTTTCCATTATTGTCACAAATCCTTAGGCTATTTTTTTCCCATTTAAGGTTTACACCTACTGAATGTCTTCTGTTGTTTCTTTTATTATCTTTGGATCTGGCTACCTAATTATGTTCTTATGATTCATGTTATAATTTTGCAGATTTTATTAATTTTACATAGGTTAGATTCAACTCATAGGTTCAATTTTCAAGTGTTGCTTCTTTTGGACATTAAAAATACCTATGTTTATTCCCTGAAGTTAAATTTTCATAAAGTAATTTATAATAAATTTTATTAAATAAATATGGAGAATTGAAAAGTTTTAACTACATGGGAAAAGTTTTATAAGATATTAAGGCAGGTTTAATAAATAAAATGATTCAGTAGGAAAATACTTTTCTTTTTATTATTCATTATTACATTATTTATTTTTAAGTATGGTTTCAAGTCACGCCTAAGGATTAGTTATTTAGTGCTGCAGTTCTGATTGTTTTACTACTAGCCTACGGACAAAAGAAAAATGGTCAAAGGAGTTCTCTCTTAATAGGGTAAAATACTTGGGATTATGTGTTCACACATGGGAGAGTCATTCTTTGGGGTAGGTTCAGATACTGTTTGTATAAGCAGATGCGGGTTTTCTATATGTGTAAGTAAAACAAAATTGTATCCGATTTATAATTCCTAACCCATGTTTCACATGGATCATATTAGTTTTGGTCATTTGAAGTGGTTATACAATAAGCTAATTAAGATGTGTTTTCATTTGTAGAGAATATATATGAAATTCAGCAGTAACTTTTAAATACTGAATAATTCTAATTTACTGTTAACAATGGTTTGAATTTCACTAAGGGTTCCTGAAAAAAATTAGTATGGTCAATTGTTCTGTTTAACTGGATCTAATAAAAAATTGTGTGAGTTGGTAACTGAATACTGCAACAAATTATAAAAATATTTTTGACCGTTAACACTTATAAATTACTCATTATGTACACAATGATTCCTCTATTTGAGTGTTTAATTTGATTGGCTTTACAAGATGCCTTTTGCCTTACAAATAAAAGTGTTTGACTCAGAAATGATAAACATTCTTACGTATAAACTTTTCTTCCTATTGAGAGCAACAAAGGATGAGTCTCCAAATGGAAATAATTTTACAATTCATTGTGCATCCCACTGCAGCTTTGCAATTACCGTCTTTCAGGTGACTCATTGAGTGAATTAATAACAAATGAATGGAAACAACAGCCCCTGGGTCAAACATTGATAATGAGACTTTGAATTACACTTAACATGACATACACTATGGTGAGCCTCTCGTGAGCTAGTTTTTCTTAGTCATTTATTTTTACACACATGAAAACAGTACTTTTCTTTCCTTAACTTAAAAGGGAAGTTCAGCAATCTTCTCTCCTTGATTCCATTGAAAAATGAAATAACCTTTCTGAAAGAATTATAGAGGTAGTTTATATATTTGTACAAAGTAGCTTAAATAACTTGATAGTGACTTGTTGATGAAATTCAGTTACCTCAAAGTGCCATTTAATAACAAACTGTAACTTCCATAAATTACGTTAAATGCACACACCTCAGAATTATTTACATTCTGCTCGTAAATATTTTCTAGATTATAGCATTATTTGACTTGTCCAGTTTCAATCAAATATTCCTTATATATATGTAAATATATATATATGTAATCTTCATGTATCCTTATGCTTTGTGTAACAAAACTAAGAGATCCTATAAATCAAACCAAAATGGCAAAAGCATCCTAAATCTAGTTCAGGAACCTTCCCTCTTTTCTGGATTATCTCTATTTCATTATGATCCTTCAGTGATCTATAAAAGTTAATAGACTAGAAGATGGGCTGTGCCATCTGTTCCTATTGTGAGGAGTTCATTAGTCTTTACTTGAAAATTTGAGTGTAGTTCTTAAACAGCTTCACTGTTGTTTGTGAATATATCAGGCTCATCTGTGTGAAAACTGTTTTGCGTTGTGAACCAGTCTAACCAGTATTTCACCTTCTTGTAAAGAGAGTCATATGAAAATTTTTATTATGCTGAAAATAATCAAGGACATTATGAAGAAGGAAGAGCACCTACATTAAACCAAACTCACTGAGTGCAGGTTGTCTCTTATGTATTTCAAACAGGCTTTGAACACTCACCAAGTAAGATGCATTTCTCACTTCTCCTTGATGGTAAATCTCCAGGGAAAGAAACACTGCTCTACAGATATAGTGATATAGCTTTTTCCTTACAATTTGGAAAAAGTCAGCCGTAACCAGAAACGACACAGTACTTTGAGTTTTAATTAGGGGATGACTTTGAGGGGAGAGAGGTATTCTTTTGTGAAGCAGATGAATTACTTGGAGGCACAAGAGATAAGCTTCAAAAATCTTCTCAATACCTTCTTTTTAAAAATCACTGACCATCCATGAAAGGGAAATTCTGAATGTTTTTTTAATTCGACTCAGTTACCTTCAAAAGGAATACCACAGATAAACATTTTGTTTTCTTAACAGAGAAGAAATTACACTTGTGAACTACGAGCTCTTCCCTTGTGAATAATAGGTTAATATATTATTGGTCATTTTTTGTACTTCTAATGAGGACAGTCTTTTTCTCTCTTTTTCTCTCTCTGGTGAAGACATTTTAGCATATGAATATTTTTTATAATTTCTCTTCTGCAATGCTGGCGGACAATACCTTCCCCCATTGCTCGCAGTAAGAATAAAGGCTACCACTCCCAGAACCCGCCAGTCTCCTGGACTGACACACAAATCTCACACATTGGGATTGTAGTAAAGTTTCAGCTCTACAGGTGCTGTGGACTTTTGATTTAATAAAGTGTTAGGCATGTCATGACAGCTGCCCTGTTTGCTTTAGTCATTAGAATAAAAGGTTTTATTTACGGTACCAGGTGGTGAACTGCTTCAATTCACTTCTTATGTCTCCGTAAGTTTTATAAACTCTTAGAGCTGGTCAAATATCTTCAACTGAAATATAGTTCACTAAAACTTGGTTTTTGTCCAACCTGAATTATTTTATTTTTATGGAATCTTTTGGGAAATTAAAAAGAAATTGTTGGGCTTCAGGTCAGTGTACATTAATCTCTAGTCGTACTTAAACTTTGTATCTCTATGAAGTTATGTCATAAAGCTCCTCTTATTCGTCTTCCCCATGGGTCTGTTAGTCAGATCTCCTTCCCTAGGATTTGTCTCAGACCTGAGCTCATGACATGGTCTCCCAGCCACGGCCATTCTCTTGTGCTCCTGCCTGTCTGCCACCAAAGGCATGAATGTACATTTTTCAAAGGATTCTGGTGCAAAGATGCCTCAGCTAAGGCATAACTGAGATGGTACTCTACTCGAGGAAATGGTAAGCAGAAGTGTAGAGTCCTGAAAGCACTTCAGTCACAGAGGGTGGACTAGCCTGACCAAGCACTGCACTGTACCAACACTTACACTGGGGCTTATTCTAAAATGTTAGACTGATTTCCACTGTATGATGGAGACATAGTCTGGGAATCAAAGCCTAGATAATAAGGACTAAAGGGACAGTGCCTTTAGGATTTTTTCTGGTCTATGCCTTGTTAATGGAAAACCACTATTTAAACCACACAGCATAAACTTTGAATTGATTTGTCATAAACTAGTACAAGAAATGAAAATAATGTTTGTTTCATTTGCAATAAACTTTGCTATTTGCTTTCCATAATTTAAAGCAACTCCCCAGAGTTATTGCTGATGTTTCTTTTATTTATTGTTTCTTGTATTACATATGCTTTAGGAAGTTAGATTTTCTTCATTATTTTTGAGTGCTTTTGTATTAGGGAAGACAGGTTCAAAACTTCCAGCTAACATGGAAATTAAAGCACAACACCAAATCATATCTGTGTAGGATCACACCATCTTTTCCTTTAGAGGCAGAAAACTTCCCCTCTTATAGCTGGTATCTCTTCATACAGTAGTGAGAGATCGACCAGTTAGGGAAGTCTGAAAAAAGTGGAGATATTTCAAAACATAACCTTCTTCTTCTAGGTCAGTGTTTTCTGATTTTCAGTGGCAATAAGGATGGTATGTAACGTAGTGTGAGCACCATCAAGATTTGTTTTCCTTGTTAATTTGGCCAAGGTTGCCTGTGGGACCAGGAAAGGGGGTGACAATGAAAAAGTAATACCAAGACTTTGTCTTTCCACTGAACCCACCTTCTTATCTTATTTTAGGGGCTTGCTTGTATTTTCTATGTTAAACATCACATTGAAGCCTTAAACAGGTTCCTGACTCAGCTATGTCTATGAGCAAAGAACTTTTCAAGGTTCAGTCTGCTGAAATGCACAGCCACGCAGTGGGGGGAACATCATTATCCTTGGGTCAGAGCTTCTGATGCTGTGGGACTTGAAAGGAAGTTCCTCTGAAGTTTGAAGATAAGTAAAACACACCCAGCTATAAAAATACATAGAATGCTTTAAAATGAACTTAAGCCAGCTGAACTCAGAACGTGTTTAAGGGTCCCAAGTCAGGATTTGAGCTAAAATGACAAATCTAAAGGAAAGTTTGACATGGGGAGGAGGAACAGTAAAACAATGAATATGGTAGCAAAGAACAGATTTCAAGGATATTTGTGAAGAAGGAATGTAGACATTGGTATGGCCTTTTTTAATTTTAAGACAAACATATCTGGATTATGCTTACTCCTTCTGGGCTTTGCCTTTTGGAACTCTGGTACCAACTAAGGACCATCAGGATGGGGGTGTGAATTAAGCATCAACTCAGAAGACTCAACTGCCTTTTAGAACATGGCTTTGGATAAGCACTCTTCTCAACTGAGCTTGGATATGTTTTCTTAACAAGAAAACAACACTGATAAACAAATACCACATCATCATCACCTAGTTCATCAGCTTTGTCACTTTTTATTAAATAATGCCTGGTTTTCATTAAGTGGGTCATCTGTAATTCTTCTGAAACTCAAAAAAATCCCTTGCCATTGCTCTATTTTTAGCAAAGAATAATGAATAACTGATAGGATGAAATATAGTGCTACATAATTGGCAAATGGAGAACGTTTTGCAGAAATCACTCAAACTATTTTGAATTTCATTTCTAGTCATGGTTTATTTAACACTAGCAGAGTGCTGGAAGAGTTTCACAAAAGATTGATGATCCTCTAGAGCAATTCCTAAGCGTAATATTATGTCTTAAAGAATTATGTCACTTTCTTTAAGGGTGCTGAGAAAGATATTACTATGCATCAATATAAATTCAAGTTTTACCAACCATCTGTATTGCATAAATCAAGTAGAGGGTAAGGGTTTCCCCAGAAAACAATTATGGAATGGAATGAGATGGTCCAAAAAGCATTTCCTGTGCTAAAGCGTGTTGGTAAATGCATTATGCCGCAGCTACAATGAACTTCAGAATAAATTTTAAGGACAACATTTTCAAGGATTTGTGCCCAGGGCCCTGTTTGCATGCAAAATGGTGTTTGTTATCCTTTGAGTCTACAGGACTCTACTTGTCTACAAGAAAGAAGTGCACCTGCTCAGTTTGAAGTGTGGTTTTCAAACCACTTCAAAGCTGGTGGGGAACAATTTTCAGCTTGGTTTGGCCATTTTATTTCAAATGAGCTCAATCTTATTAGAAATCTTTCAGCTGAACTGAAATAAAATAATTTGAAAAGAATGTATGTGTGTCCCTATATATTATCATACATACAAAATTGTCACAACAAAATAAAGGGTTTTTTTTTAATTAAAACAAATACTTCTTTTTTTTTTTTTAATGTAGAGAAGACTGCAGTCAAATTAGCTCAATGCTGTTAATATAACATTTGCCACCTTGGTAGAAATCTAGTCCACCATACAACCACTTTACATATTTTAGAGGTGTTCAAGGAGATTAGACAATGACTATATAAACACTTCAAAAGCTGATTAAATATATGCTGTGTTCAATTTCCTGAACTGAAGTTGCCAGTACATCCATGTGCAAGTAAAATCACATCTAATATATGCAATATGGATAGCTAGAATGAACATATCCATTCTTACTATGTAAAGAGAAGTTCTGCTTGTCAATTATTTGTGAGATTTCTTCAATAGCTCCACAAACGTGAGATAAAGGTTCAATTGAGTGCATTACAGTTGTTCACAGAGAACTGGAGTTAGATCTCTCTTTGGTATTTGGGAAATTTTTGTTTCATAAAGAAAGGACAATAATCTCAAATTGAGAATGTTTATCAAATTTGAACTCCTTTCAGAAATATTTACTTTGATGCTAAAGAAAATCCACTGGAAGTAAGGATTTATGACAGAAATTATTTCTGAATCTTTTAAATGCAGTGAAGAAGGAATAGCATGGGACTGGTGTATAAATTCCGGTGTAGTTTATAGTTGCAAATGTACATTTTGAGCAGAATTTATTTTGTTAAATCCAATGAGCAGTACAGGGGTTAGACTGCGCAGTAAACAAAGATGTACGGAGGAAGGAGAAGAACCTTTCCTTGAAGTACATATAACTTGGATTGATCAAGAGTACCAATATGATGTCTCTCAAGGGATTGCTAAAAAAACATTAAATAAAGATTGGCAAAGACTGTCATGTATTGTCTTCTCAGCCATCAATGACCCTTGGGACCTGCACCACCTTGAGGAGCTGTGTCACCCCAAGACAGTGCCATATGTGCCTGGAGGCAAGGTGAACAGTCTGATCCCTGTGCCGACACTGGGAGGTGCACTAAGACCACCATATAATTTCATAGCTATTGGAGCTATGGAATTGGAGCTATTTTCCATCACTAATGAGTTGGGGTACACTTACAAGTGTTAATGACGTCTCTTTTACCAGTTACCCCAAATTATGCCATTCCCTCTTGCTTTTTGTATAGCAGTGTTTGTGAAGCTGCGATAGCTGTACCTCAGTCTTATCACAAGCACTATGATATGCCCGTCTTTCTGCTAGGTATCTAAAAAAAAGCTTATCAATCTCATTTAATTTCCTGGAAACTCAAGACCACTCTACAGCCTGTTGAAGCACTTGGTGATATTAAGCAACGCTTATTCAGGAAAGATTACAATGCTGATCCTTCTAGGTAGCCTGTTTTAAAAATTTGGATGGTAGCTTTTGTGAATAAGGCTCATTCTCAAGTTTTGTACTTTAAAAATAATTATGGTCATCAAAAGCACGTCTCTTTCAAATTGGTGCTTTGTCACTGATGTTAATGGCCCTGAATTCCCTTGTGCAGTCTCAGCCTCAACCCTACTGCTAGATCTAGAAAATTACCCATTTGTTCTAAATTCCACTTGTAGGTTTTAATTTTTCTTTGTGTGTGGGCTTGGCTCGTGGAAAAGTTTATAGATACTTCTTTCAAGAACACATGGTTTTGGTAAGAGCTAGTAGTGGTCTAATAAGTCATCGATGTGATAGTTTCTTAATTAAATGCAAGTATTCAGTGTATTAAAGTACAGGCAGAGATGTCCCAATTCATAAAACATGGTCTAACATTGCTAAATGTTTGAGAAGTCCATGTGGACATTTTCCAATGAAATGATGGAATTTGTTACTGTAAAATGACCTGAGCTTCAACACATTAGTAACGGAAATATCAATAACTTATATTTAAAAGTCAAAATCAAAATATAACTCTCAAAATCACTATGATGTATGATGAACCAAACATATGCATTTTCACAATAAGACTTCATTTTGACATTTCTTCCAGAATCTCAAATATTCTTACAAATCATGATGCAATATTTTTCATCCCACATTTTTACTGTAAACTTCCTAGATCAGCTTCTCTTAGCAAGGGTCTGTACAATGCCTACCATGAAAGGACTCTGAAGTGGGCCTTCTTCAGGCAATAAATAGTTGTTATCACTGCACAAGAGCTTCCGACTCCAAAACTAGAAAATTCTTATGTTTGGGAGGTGAAGTGACTTACAGGTATAGATGTTAGTGCTCTGTGATTTAATAGTCTAATTCTGTAGCCTAAAGGTAGGTTAGCCCTCAGCTAGGTAAGCAAAATCAATGATCCCTGTAGTCTAGGCTGCCAGTGTGTTTTAGGTAGTTCTCGAAATAAAAAATCTAGGAATGATGTGGTGGTATAGACTCAAAGTTCTCTAGTGAATATTGTAAAAGATAGATTACAGCACTGTGCTGAGCTGTCTTTGCTAGCTTCAGCCTCTTTCACGTCTGACTTTGTAGTCGTCCAGATTCAACTGGAAGATGTTCTTTGTCTCCCTGGCACTCAGTTACTAAATAATAGCAGTAAAAATCTTGTGAGCCAGAAACCCTAGTCTTCAGTAGCTCTAAAACCCTAGTCTTCAGTAGCTCTAACATTATTCCCAGACAATGTGACACATACTTTCCGTTATTCATTTAAAATCAGTCAAAATGTAGCTGCAATCTTAACCATGAAGGCCTCCCTCCACTTCAACATTTTGGAAAAAAAGATGAATAATGAAAACAGACTATAATAGCAAAGTCTCTCTGTGCAGCACATCTAGGAAAAAAAAACCTGTAAATTTACGCAAAGATGCCAGTCTTCCTTGGGACTGTAACTCCAACTAATACATTTCAGCCAGGACACACTGCAACCCTTGATCTAACAAATATTGCAGCTCTCTCACCGTGGGGAACACTACATTTTTTGTCCTGCAAAATAACTGGAAACAAGTACATGACAAAGACCCTTGCACTGGTTTACAGCCTAGAGGAGATGATAGGTTTTCCTGAGGCAAACAGAAATCACAGTGTCCTGGGTAAAACAGAGCAATTAATAGTTATGCAGCCACCTGAGACAACCTTGCATGCATGTGAAATGTTCCTTTTCCTATTTCTGCTGTTAGCTTGATGCCGACTGTTGCACTAGTGATCATATCCAAAATCAGAACTGGTCTAGCATTTGGCCAAGCATTTGAGTAAATTTAGGAGGTGCTTTTACCAGCCCTCTCTACAGATGTTTTCGGTGGTTACGGCAAAGCTTAAGAAAGTAGGACTGAGTTTCTAGGCTGCTACACAAGGTACCTTTTTGGGTTCCAGTGGCTCCACTGCTGTCTTCCTCAGCCCACACCAAATTGTCCTATGACAGGACTGGAAAGACTAGAGGGTCACAGATCTGCGGTGCTTGGTGGTGTGATAAGTCACTTTGTAAGTAAAGATGTAGATATACATGCCATCAGATAGAATTGATTTCAATTCTTCATTTTCTGGATAAATATCTAGACATCAACTAATGACAAAGTACTGCCAAGAACCGTGCAAGAACTGTGCAAGGAAGTTTGGTATTTGTGCATCACTGGGAGAGGAATATCTGGTATATGCATCCTGATGGATTTAGGCAACTATCTGCTTAGTATTATCATGCCCAGAAGCATCCCTTCAGGCACCTACATATAGTTTCACTTAGGGAAAAATGGCTCTGTATATAGCATGCATGTGTCCACAGAGCTAGGCATAGGCTGAGTAAAGGTTTTGAGGATCCAGATTTTGGATTAGACATTGGCAGTTTATAGGGTGGGACTTAAAGAGTTTGTGTCAGTTGAAGAGACGATGTTGAACTGAACTAATGTGGTCCACCGCTTACTGTACAGATACATCAGAGTACACCCTAAAAAGAAGTCAGAATTTTTGAAATGCAAAATTACGCAAATTTTTTTTGTAGGATATTACATCCATGTTTGTATACATGGGCAATACAGAGGCCTGCTGCATCTCTACTGTGTCAATGAATTCAAAGGAGCTGGGAATATAGGATGTGCCCAGAGTAGCTGTTAACAGTTTCTGACACGTGTGTCTCAAAAAAAAGTTCCCTTTCTCCTGCCAAGGCCCTAGTCTGTTCACACAGGACTGTTTGGAACTTGGCATCTGAGTTCACATACCGGAGGCATCCTGAGAAAAATAATTTCTTTGTAAATGAACAATATTCTGAAATTTAGTTTTTTTTTTATTAGGGACCCCCCCCCCCCAACACACACACACACACCCCTGTGTGGACGCACACAAATTTTTCCACAAGAACAAAAATCCAGCTCTCTTGCTGCAGAGACAGCCTTGTAGTAGGCTGCCTCAGATTTAGAGTGCCTTGTAGCAAAGCAGATGATCAGAAAGTCTTTCACTGGATTCCTGCCTCTTTTCAAGAGACTTCTGTTCAAACTGAGCTTGTAACCATGTAACTGTTATAAGTAAATTCTGGTAGAAAACTCACCGACAAGATTTTCAATACTGCCTTGCAAAATTTCAGGTATTAGAGACTGTTTTAAGTCTAAAGATTCTCCATCTTGAAATCAAATCCTGATGTATCATGAGGTCTGACTTCTGCGATTGGCACTCTCATAGATGATTTTCTGCCATTCTCTGTAAACAACAAAATCAAAGGCTTGTTACACTCATTATACCCTTTGGTGATAAAGCCAGCATAAGAGACTAGAAACAAGGGGAAAATATCTTGGTTTTAATCTTGATGTGGTTCCCATTGCTGAGCCGTTGACACATGATATAAATACCAGGTGTCATATGGTGCAACTGAAGGGCAGTTAGCTGTGATGTACACAAAAGAATGCGCTGGACCAAAAGGCCTGACTAAGTGGGAAATTCTTGGGCTTATGTAGTCCAAGACACTGTCCTGCCTCTGACAGCTGAGGAGACTGTGGCTCGTGGACTTCATTCATTTAATTCTCTCTTTCCAGTCTAATCCCTTTCAGTGTTATTTTCTCCTTATGTTTGCCATCTGATGCCCTTGTCTGATTCCTCCCTAACCTGTGTTTGTAAGAAACAGACAGAGAGGAATTATCCTAGACCTGTTATTTCAGACCATTTAAGCAAACTCAGTTCACTTTCATTGACATGATTTAGGCATCAATCACAACGGCAGCTCCAAAAGTTGGCATGGAGCAGTGAGATCTAATGGGGAAGGAGGTAGAGCCAGAGGGTGGCATGTGTCCACACACAAGACATAGCAGGACTGGGCAGAGTAGGTTTGGATTGAGCAGGACAAAATGGGATTTACAGTCCCATCTCTTCCTGTGTGCAGGGCCAGCTTGTCTGGAAAGCCTTTGGAGACAGTTAAGAGCAACTTTTTTGGAAAGTAGTTTCCCCTGCAGTCTGTTGTGTCCCCCCAGGCACAAGGGAGATGTGCTTTGCAAATGTTTTTCATCTCCCATGTTTTGGTTATTCAGCCTTCCCTGTCCCCAGAGCAACTTTCTCTCAAGGAATATGACTGAACCCACAAAGCATCATTTTTTATCAACAGGATACGAAATCATATGCAGTGATGAATGGGCAGAATAAAACTGGCATTCTGCTGCAGTATATTCATTTTGGCACATTTGTATTCTCTATCCTGCCAGGTTTTCTCTAAAATATGTGCTAGGTTTTTTATCTATGCCCTACTGGATTGTTCTTTTTCTTTTCTTTCTGTGTTCCCATTTATTATAGTATTTATTTATATAGCTTTTCTTCTCAGTCTCTGTAAGAATCTATCCCTTGTCTCCCTCTTCTGCACAGCCTCGGCATCCATCCCCACCCCTGCCGAAGCCACACAGCCAGTTTCCTGCAGATGGTTGATACTTGTCTCATGGCAAGCTACAACAGGCCTGTTCTCAGTTTTCGCATTTGTGGCAGAAAGCCTCAGTCTCAGAAAAAATTCATTGGCAAAAAATATCTGTAGACTCCTATAATGCTAGTAACACCTTTCAGTGGCATAAGATATTGTTAAAAGTGCTTATCTCTGAGGTGGTTCAACAACATAGAAGAGGATGATTTTCAGGAGGGGCTTCCCTGATCTTCCAGCTTTCTAATGGTTAATTGTGCTGCTAATTTGAGCATAGCCACAAAAGGAAGAATAATAAGGAAAGATTTTAGCATCCATTGTTTCTGTGTTTAAGCACTGTCCAGATTCTGAGGTTTACAATGTCCTGTCGGGAGTGGTATTGTATTGCTTAATCCAATAACAAGGCACTCAGGATTGTATGGGAACCTTCTTATGATATTTCTTGAAAAAGGGAGAGAAAAAAAGTTTATTACATAAGCTTGGAAAGCTGGATTTGGAAAGTATTAACATAGTGACATTTTAAGAGTTTTACTCAATATTTCATGGATATTAATGTTGCCCAAGTTTGCCACAAAGAGGTCTAAAGGGTTTGGCAGGTGAGGTGTGATGCAACTCGCTGAGTGACGCAAAATGCTATTCCTTCCAGAAGTCTGTCCCTAATTCTGCTGGAGATTACTGGATTTGTTGGCCTCCAAGATGAGGCTCATTTTTTTTAAAATAAGCCCTTGATGGAGGTAGGTTTCACCTACATGATGAAAGGTCAGCTGGAGTGGCTGAGGACCGTTTTCTCTTCTGCTGACTTTTCTAAGGGCAGAACTTCAACAGAGGCAGAAGGAAAAGACAGTGTCTTACAATGACACAGTAAGATTTGCTAGAGCTTTGCCTTCAAAGCCCTCAAACTGGTGCCTATGCCTACGTGTATGGCATATGGCTCTACAGGTGCTAAGCATATATGAGATGTCATCAAAGCTCATTTTATCTGTCTACTACACACACAAATGATTTAATTAGTCTCCATGCTAAATATCCAAGTAAACAGCTGTGTAATCCAAATGTACCAGTCTGATAGATCTAATAACAGTAGTAGATCATTAGAATCAAAGCTGCAAATTCAACACCTGTATTTCAGCTAAAAGCCTGTCAGTCAAAACAGTTTAGCAAATAGGTAGGAAAACCAGCTTGGGCAATGAAATGAGTTTATAAGACAGCAAAATACTGTAGAAGTGAGATGGACTAGAGTAATTCAAAGCTTCATGAGTACTGAGTAATTTCAAATATAAGATGAATCTCTTCAGCGACTTCAAGAATAAGAAAAAAATCATAAGTTTGATATTTATATATATATTTTACCATGGTTATAATAAAATACTCTCAGTCTCAAACCCGCAAAATGTTTTCTCCCCCCTCAACGGCACGATTTCTGACTATAGAGTTTCCTGCAATAATAACTGCTATGTGGTTTATATTGCCAAATGGTAAGTTTCATCCATGCATCCCAAAGCACTTTCCTCCGGAAAATGAGCATTGTCAACCTCCCCTTAAATCAGAGAGATTTCAGAACACAGTCACTTCATGTCCCTTTAAATCAGAGGAATCTCAGAACATATTCACTTTATGTCAGGAAGCATGATGAAGAGACCTTCAAGCAAGGAAAGACACAAACTGGCAGAGTGCATAGTACCATGCATGAGTATCAGTAGCTCAGGTTTGCCCTAGCAACACAGGTGTGTAGCCCAGGGCTGAGCCCAAGCTAAGAAACTCTCTTCCTTGGGAGGTCTAATTAGCAGTTTGCAAGGTGATAGTGGTGTGGCCTCATTGCCTCTTGGTCTACACCCAGTTCAGTAAATATCACCCTCTGGAACTCTGCACAACCTTTTGTCACAGTGTTGATATGCCAAAGGTAGTTTTGGGGAGAAATTGCATAATCTAGAAATTGCAGTAAGGCCAGCACTGAACCCACATGTTCTGAGTGCATCTGCGTATGGTTTCAGTCATGCTAATTGCAATTTTCAGTTTGCAAACCCCCAAATATGACAAATAAAAGGTTCAAAATACAGTTTGTGAGCTCCAAGATGACTTTTGGGCTCTTCCTTTAGCAGGTGTATCAGAGTTTCCTAAAATGATTCAAAAATTAAGATATATCAAGTTCATCATCTTATTGCGTAAATTTTTAAAGCAAAACCCTCACACTTCTGCTTCTAATTACTGATTTGCTTATTACATGCACAGTCTTTTCCCCTCCCATACTTTTAGTCCTGTAGAGAAATTATTAGTGATGAAGATAGTTGGTGCCCTGTTAATTTTCTATAACAACTTATGAGTAGAGGATATTACCAGCTCAGTCCAAACGCAAGGTGTTCCCAACAGGCTGTGAGCCTTCTCAGTGTGGTTTCTAATCCAGGAGCAATAATAGCCTTTCCCTTGCAGCCTAAATATTCCAAGGAGATCCAATCTCTCCTTTTCTCTACAACGCTTTTGAAATTCAATGTTAATGCCTTCAAGAGAGTTTTAGGAGGAGTTCACTCCAGAGTCAACATTATATAATGGAAGTGCTCCAGCTTAAAATTAATGTGAGAAAGCAGGTTACCCATGAACTAACACTATGGTATGCTAAACCTGGAGACTATTTCTAGCTGTGTTTTAGTAAGAAAAATGTGTATTGCATCATCCATCAAACCTTGTTAACACTATTCACATGACTTATATTCCTATCCTGAAGAACACTCTTAATCAAAGTCAATCTGCTTTTCATACTGGAAGAAGATAAGACAGGCCATATAATAGCTTGAGATCTCAGTAATATTATTTTGCTTCATAAATACAAAGACCAGTCTTCCTTTCTGAAAGAAACCAAAACCGCCTAGCTAACTGAAACAGCTTTTTGAGCATTACTTTTATTCTAGAAGATACATGCACATATTTTTTGCATAAATTCATGTGATTTTTTTATTACATAAAAAAAAAAAAACCAAAACAAAACCAAACCAAAAAAGAGGAAATGTAAAATTTCAATAGTAACAACTCCAAGCTTCTTAATTTTTTAAGGAGTAAAAAGTACATACAAGACTCTTGGTCCTTGCTCCATGTTGGAGGTTAAGACTGCCAAAAATGAACAATGCGCAGGTGTTCTCTAACTAATGATGAAACCAAATCAAATGAAACTTAGTTTTCACAAGAAGCATTCTATGAAGGAGCTCTTTTTGATTAAGCTAGTCCTGTGATGTTGACAAGCCAATGCAGGGACACCTGCAGTCTTTCAGCCTACTCTAGGACTCCTGGGTTGGGCTTTGGTACAAAGTCTGGTGTATTTTGTCTTCAGAGAGGTAATCGGGAGGTCATTCATGGCTGGCACATATAAAGAATATCTACATAGGTTGCTCAATTATTTACTCTGAAAACAGCTACAGCTTTCACCCTAATCTCACTGAATGTAGAATTCAGGCCAACGTGTTCAAGACTGAGCACATCACAGAGTTATTGCCTCCGGAAACAGAAGTGTCAGCACCTGCTGAAAGAAGCTGAGACTTCCCTATGGAAATTAATGAGGGGAGCTTCAAAAGCTGGAGAAATAGCTAGACTCTCCCAATATAAAAATCTTGTTGTATTGATGAGAAAAAGGATCCCAGATGATAGGAAGCCCTTTCTGGAGTGCATATTGCTGTTAGGACATTGCCTCTTTAGCCATTTTGTGGTAGTCTCAAGGTTTGCTAAGAAAACATACAGAAGTGCACACTGCTTACACGACACTGTAGGAGAATTCAGGTAGAGATCTTTCCAAGAAATAAGGAAAGTTGTTCTTCTTTCTCGCTTTTTATTCCTGCTACAGCAGTTTGAACTGACCATGGGGTTACATAAATACTGTAACTAAAATAAATATACAGATATAAGAACCTGAGTACAGAATCACTTGAGATAAAAACTGTAACTTAATTGCCTTTGCTGATCCTGGTCTTTAAAATGAGATCCATCCTTTCTACCTTATGCAACAGAAATTCCGTTCTGATGCTTTCCCAAGTTACCGATGGACTCCAATTATTAACCATGATAAAGTCCCTCTGCATTTCTCTGGAAATGTAAAGCTGCTGAGGCCAGCTGAGATTCTGTGTGGTATAAGATAATACATGATGTGCATAAAAACAGCCATGTCACCTTTATGCGACCGTATCTTAACTTAGAGGGGAAGCCAGGGCATGAATAGCAGTGGCTGGAGTGCATTCAGGTGCACTGGGGAGATGTTAACACCCCAAGCTTTCTGAGCAGAGCTACAGTTTCAATTCTTAGTCTATATTACAGAAAAGAAAAAAAAAAAAAAGAAAGAAAAAAGAATATACTAACTAGTGTGTACGGATGAGCTAGTCCTACCTCTCTGTGGTCCAAAAGTGAAATTGAAGGACATCCGCATGGGAAACTCACACTGTTGTTTCCCTTGGGAAAAGTGCTGTGGAACAAATTCTACTGGCTCTTAATCAGATGAAATTTCATCTCAAGGAGTGTGCAGCATAAGATCTAGTCCTCTTTTTGATAAGTAATAAGCTTTAATTTCCATGGCTATCAATCTGGTGTGTATACAGTAAACATATTAACAAGAGCTAAAGCAGTGGAGAAATACAAAAGAAACATGAATGACATCTGGCTGTCTGCTGCCTATGTATCCACATTGGGATTTTTGTTTTAGCTTGGGTATTTGAAAACTGTTTTGCAATGTCACAGGATATGCAGGATGCAGCAGCATTTGAAGAGGAATCACGTTGTTGGGGGAACAAGTTAAAAACCCAAAAACTAGAGCTGTTTCACTCCTACCTCAGTCTGAATCATGAGAGAACTCACTCGAGGAAGTAAGAATCTGCTATTTCATAGAATTTCGTTCCCTCCCTTCTCTGAGATGTGCTCCCTTCCATGAGAAAAAACAGCATATGCTTTTTCCAAGCTAGATGTCCTTGGATTGAGGCAGATCTTGCTGCTGGAACTGTTCCATTTTGCAAGGAAAAATTAAATATTTATTTTGCTAGAAGGACCATGACACTGTATCACTGCAGTCAGGTTGCTCAGTGGGACACAGGCTGGTTGGAAGTTCTCACCTGTCTTGGGTGACTATTCCAACCACAAAGCTCTTCAACCACACTTTTTCACTGACAGTAGTTTGTGTTTCATGCAAAGTGCAACAAAGATGTCCAAAAGTTTTAAACTATCCCAAATGTTCTAAAGCATGATGGTGTAGGTAGATGACTGGAAAATGAACGTTCAAATGCTTTCAGCGGAGAACAGAACTGGGCATAGATTCCTCATCTCCTGAGAGAACTCTGTACCTGAGCATCCATGAGTATTCCCAACAGTGATATCCCCGTTTGAGAAGAGTATCCTCTTGTCCAAATCCAGAATTCCTCCCCCACCAGCACTCTGAAATTGAAACTGTCTGGTGAAGATTTCAGGCCAACAGAAACAGAACTGAAATTCAGGGAATGTATTGTTTGGCAAGAAAAAAAAATCAGTCAGCTTTACTACTTACCTTCATCTTTCATCATCAGAAACACTCTACCAGGGGATTTTACAAGAGGAAAAAATTGAATTTGTAAAGGAACATTCCATTTGAGATTACCTCAGATCTCAGCTTTCAGAACAGGTTGCTGTAATGGGAAGAAAGAAAAACTAGATTTCCTTGTTATTAATACTGGCAGAGAAGAATCCTTCCTCACACAACATTTTTAGATGGATGGACCTTGCTGTTAAGAACAAGGCAATGGAGGGAAAATAATTTTAGTATGTTAAAATAAAAGGGACTTTGTGGGACACTTTGTTTAGAATAAAACATTTATTCATTATGAATTGCAATTCATACTTAATTTTTACTTTTAAGCTTTCTTAATGCATTTGTGTAGATGGAAAAAATTTACTGATTTATTAAATTTCTAGGATTAGTTTAATAGGGTTATTTACCATACACAAGAACAGTATAAAAAGAACCGTGGTATTTTCCATCTGTTTAATAATAAAGGGGATCAATTCAACTTTTTTTAGCATTAATATCGGTTGTTTTACGTAGAATGCTGAGTTTCAAGCTGTGAGGAGCTGTTCCTCCAGAAGAAATTGCTTTTCTGAGCATGGATTTGCTTCATCCTGTTTCCACTATGCAAACACACACTTGTCCAGCCTCCTCCACAGGACGCTGACTCAAAGGGGGAAGGGTTGAAAGGGCAGAGATTACAGGGATGCTGGCATGGGTCTGTGGGAGGCCAGTGATACTGTCTATTCATAGTCATGAGTATTGGCCAAAGCTAAGTTACAGTTTCTAGAAAAATTTTCCTCTAGTGATTCAAACCAGACAGGAAGATACTCTTTACCTCTTGATTTATAGTCCTAGTTTTTCTCAAATTTAATTTGATTGGGTTACTAATCAAGTTCCTAGGAAGCCTCTTGTTCGCTATATGAAGATTTGCCAACCTTCAAACTTACCCATATTTAGCTATAAAAAGGAGATTCCTGCTGGGCAGCTCAGTGTCTTTCTTCACCTTGACGCATTCATATGGTATCAGAGTAGAAAAGAGCTTTGGCCAGGGACCCATCATACCTCAGCTAGACGCTCTGGTGAGCTTGATGTTCGATAGCTCCACGGCAAGGTAGAACTGATTCCACACTGTACTTACATCTCATACTATACTGTCTTTTGTCAATGGTCTAACTTGCTTAATTTATTGCTTAAGATTTTACCAAATCAGGACCCTTTTCAGTAATTGTTGGAACTGCCTGGTATTTGACTCTTTCTGAGAGTGTCTCTATGCTGCAGTGTAGACTCCAGTGCATTGTGGGCACACCCAAGCTACATTTATTGTAGCAAAATTTCAGTACCAGCAGTGTCCTGTTGTGGATACATGGTGTGCCATCAGTGTGGACCAGGTTCCTTGATAATTTACCCTGCTTCTCCTGTAGGCTTATAGTGCACACAGAGGTCCAGCTGTGCCTACTGTGTACTACAGATGATCTACTACGAGTAGTATTTTAAAGCTGGCTCAGGTGTATCTGCACGGCAGTGATTGCAGTACATATATTGCTAAGGATTTAAATTTCAAAGAGAAAAATGAGAGTCTGTCATGCAGATCATTGATCCTGGAGGTTACAGAAATGGTGGGCAGTTTCCCTGCCCTGGGTGTTGGTAACGATTCCAATCTTAGGAATATCAGTAAGTGTATAAGCAATTTCTAACTTTGGCATTTAGCCTGAAGTTGTCTGGAGTTAAGATTGACAGCTAATTTTGGCACTTCTCGATGACGACTTCGATGATATTCCTTTCACTGATACGCCTGTTTCCCTTTGTTTCTATTTGCTACATTCCATATATTATTCATTAATAGAAATTTCACACATTCTCTCCCAATAAATAAATAAATAAGATAAATATACAGTTGGCAACAGGCTATAAAGCAATATCAAAATGATATATTGTGCCTGAGTCCAACCTAGGGACTACTGTGAAATATATTGCAAAGGCTGAACCCTCTGATGGATAGTATTGCTAAACCATTTGAACTGAAGTCTGTGCCTTAAGGAAGACTGGAGGTATTGTAGAATCAGCATAAAAGTTCACTTTATATACCTTTCACCTTGAAAAATAAACTTTATTTTAGGCCAGTTTCACACACTGTAAAAGCTGGTTTGGAGGAGGTAATACTCTCGGCCTTTGCCACATGCCACCTCCTCTCTCACTGCTGTCAGCGCGGGACATGTTTACACTGAAATCCAAAGGTGTGACTGCCATCCTGCAGTTCTACCCTGGGTAGCTGTAAAATAGTTAGGTCTAATACCAGTGCAGCTGCTGGCAGTATGGGGTTCAACATGTAGCGTGCAAAACCTGCCAGCGACACTGAATAAAGGTTTAGGGCAGGGATAGATGGAAATGTTGAGATACACTCAACATCTCCAGCTGTAAGGAGCAAGCTTTGAACTGAAAACTGGATAGCTGTATTAGCACAGCATTGATCCTGCGCTAATTACGCAGTGCCTCTCAGGAGAATTTAGGATTCAGGCACAACACAGTGCTAACAGCGCTATATTATCCAGCTCGGAGCTGGCTGGTGCCCAGCCAGTCAGGAGAACAAGAGGGGGAGTTCAGGTGTTGAGACTGTCCTACAGCTACACGGCTGCTCGCATGCAAAGCGGTTCACTGGAAGGGACATGTAAAGTGGCTGCAGTCATGCATCTCACTGCAATCTTAATAATATGTGGACATTATTTTGCACATAAATACTGAGAAGCTGAGTTATGACTGAAAAGTAACACACTCTTTTGGAGTTCCAGAAGACTGATAACNGCAAATCTATGTCAATTAGGTATGTCAGTTAAATGCAAGAAATAAGCTTATTGAAAGAAAACCTCCAGATAGTAACATGCCTAGATCAATGTCCTAAGCGATATCTAGAGTTATTTACTGGGCAGTTGTGCTGCAGTATCAGTCAGGGGCTGTGGCCAGGATTGCTGATTTATTGTGGTAGATCTTAAATAACTCTGAACCACTGC
>VYZM01002739.1:48809-67746 GCA_013398915.1 Dromas ardeola
AAGGAAAGAGAGAGACAGAGACAGAGACAGAGAAAGAAAAAGAGAAAGAGAAAGGAAGAAAGGAAGAAAGGAAGAAAGGAAGGAAGGAAGGAAGGAAGGAAGAGAAAGGAAGAGAGAAAAAGAAAGGGAGAAAGAAAGGAAGGTAGGTAGGTAGGTAGATTGGAAAGAAAGAAGACTGAGGTCAAAGACTAGAAATAGAAGTTGGGAATGAGATAAAGGAAAAGAGCACCTGCCACCTTGTGAGCCACTGGGCAGCACCAGGGCTGCTTTATTTGGAGTCCTAACGCAACACAAAACCAGAGAGAGACTCCACAGTCCCCAGGAGCTCCTTCTTCTTCCCATTAGAGCTAAGTACATAGAAGGATTGCAAATTGTGTTTTTACGACTCAGTGGGTATGACCTCGTTCTTCCTACACCACAGAGGTTTCTTGTAGGGAAGGGGGAGAATTAAATAAGCAAGGTGACATACACAAGTTTATTTGTACAGCACCCATCCATTTTTTTATTCACAGACATGCATGCACACATTTGACCTCAATGAGATTGGAAAAGTAGCATTAATAATTTTGAAAAAATAATTTAAAATACTTCTCCCATAGCTAATGAGCTTGTGTTGTTCTAGTTATAAGTATCCATAAAAATGTGTGTAATGTCGTGTTAGGCAATAATTGAATACCTGTGAATTATTATTATTGTTTTCATTCTACTGCATTCTGTTTAGGCAGTACCTGCAATGTATTAAGCTCTCCTCAGTCTACATACAAATGCAGGCATTTCCCACAATTCAAGATGTGCTAATCAGTATGATCAAAATGTTCATGACAAGTGTCGATCTATGAACCTGATCGTCATTGAAAATACAAAAAGTTTGACTGTATGCAAATGAGCATCATGTGCAAACTTTGCTTTCCAGATTTTTTTAAATTTTTTTTGGAAAGTGAGGTTGATGAAAATGACTGTCAGATGCAGACCTGTGAGGAAATGGAATTAAACTGTCAGAAAAAATCATCTCAATCTTATGTCCTCAAGTCATGCCCTCTGTTCAGCATTCCTTTAAAAACCTGCCTAAAACAGACTTTAAATCCCACCAAAGTCAAGGCAGTTTATGTAAATAGTTAGTTAGGGGCTTTCCTGAACCGGTGCACGGATTGACAGCAATAGTCATGTTTTTTAAAATATTTGCAAGTTCTTCTCTATCAGTCTGGAGCAATATACCAAAGTAAATTTATGTGACACAGACAACAGACAAACTTTCCCTTTTTTTCAGTATAGATATACAGTATTTGAGATTAACAACATCCATTACCTCAATTAAATGATCCATAGTTCTGCTGTATGGACACTCAAACCCCTCCACACTCAGATGTAAATGTGTGATATTAATTAGTACTCCAGCAAATCAATGCCTACCTGTTAAGCATTAATAATACACAACACATTTAATGAAAATACATTTAGAAGTAACTGATCTAAATGAATCCCAAGTAAGAAGCTGGCCATTACTATGAACTGTGTTCTGTACTGTGAAATCAATCTTTTTTCAGCCTTGTCCTCCAAAGCTCATCAGATATTTAAAGCATCAAATGAGCCGTCTGCCTTTCACCATTCTAAGCTATTTATGCACTTTCACAGGAGATCAAAAGGCATTAGTGCAATTATTATAGAGATTAAGACTAGAAACACACTGAAACGACTGTTATGTTTCTTTAAATGTAACCTTTCTCTCCTCATTAAAATGGTTGTTGGTAAAACCATTTTCCTCCCCCTGGAACTTACAGAGTAAAGCTAGTAAAAGAAACTAAGTACCATTCATTATTGCCAGCATCTGTAATTGTTTGTATTATACTTTATGAAAAAAATATATAAAATGCCACATTTGAACTCTAGACTATTAAAAGCGTCAGCTCCATTATATCATTTCTGAAGACCAATTTGCCTTTTTTTTTTTCCGAAGGTTGTAATGAGCCAGGTTCATTTTGCTTTCTACCATTTATCTTTTCAGCAGTAATGGAAAATTTCCCCCTCAGGCACAGCAAGCTATTCTTATCTTAGACAATTAGGCAGAAATGAAAGGGATCATAAAGGTGAGATTTCTTCACAAACAATGTGATGTACTTTATACCATTTAACACTGAGAAATACCTGACAAATAAATTCTGAATGAAGGCAGTGTGGCTAATAGCCAACTCTGAATAATGCTTCAGCTTCTTAACGCATAAGAAAGAGGGTAGGCGACCGGGGTCACTTAAAGGTATACTTAGTCTCTAGTTCAGCTGTTGACAATATTTCGTTTTTTAACAGAGCTTGGAGAACTTACAATGACACTGAAAATAAACAAGCCCGTGCAAAGCAATTAATTCATTATAAGGTAAGAGGAAAAACACACATTTGGACAGCTTCCTTTGCCAGAAAAACTTGCTTGGAAAGTTTACAGATATCGTTTGTTTTGTTTTTTTTTTTTTTCTTGTACTTTCTTTAAATTCATTTTATGATTAAAAAGTATACGATAAAACAACTACTTAACATTTATAAGGCCCATTAGAAAGAACAGATGAATATGTTAATACGAAAAATGCAGCATTCTTTGTACTGTGCCCAACAAGCAACGAGGAACCCTACCTATATGCTGATTCCTTTGATGGAACCTTTTGGTGCCTGCAAGTCCCTGTTTGGGTACTGGTGGTTGAGAATGATATAAAACTCTTTCAGGTCTCCTTTCCAGAAATCCTCTAGCATGTATTAACTACAGACCAGTTCCATCTCTGGCATTTCCATCATGAAATGATGGATGAATGAGAAAATTGATTTATAATGTTCAGTATGGATTTCTAGTGCTGGTGTTTTGGGGGCTGATTCTCCATCCTCTCTGCCCCATCCTTTAATGGATCACTATGCTATTTTGAGGCCAGAGACATAGCATATGGCCAGTCCTCGATTAGTTTAGGACAAAATCTTCCTCCACAGGCTCTCTTACCCTATGTGAAGTGACATTACCGCGTGATGTGACATAACCATGTGATGTGACATTACCAGGAGGTACCAGTGTAGCTAAATGTAGTTAATTCCCAATTAGCTTAGGTGTACACACCTACTATAATTAGCCTGACTTCTCAAATGCAGAGAATGAAAACAATGGTATGGGTCTGCGAGAAAGTGCATAGAGAAGCAATGGCAGGAATTCACTGTGCAATAGCTGCTTAGTGATGTCTGAGAGCAGCGTTATCCCTCAGGAGGCACAAGGATTTGTAACTCTCCATGGAAGAAGGGGGAGATAACTCACATTTACTGTATGTAACACAGGATTAACATGGTATGCATATAATAAATAATAATTTAGATTATTTGCCTTTTTTTTCCTTTCTTTTTGGATGGTAGCATTTTTAATTTACCTTGTGCTTTATAAATCCAACAAAACTATTGCTTTCTCTGTAAGAGAGAATAATTGCTGCTGATTATCCCACTTCAGTGCAGAAAGGGTAACAGGTAAAGCACTGCAAAAAAATGTTGCATAGTAGAATGCAATAGCACATACATATTACAATAATACAGTAATACAACACAGTAGTATTCTACATGCTACATATGCAAATAATACAGTGCCATAGTAGGTGTCTAAATGCATGTTGACACTATTACACCAAGGAGAAAACTCTACCAACTAAAGAGTAAGAAGTGGCAAAACTTCAATAGGAGCGGAACTGTGTCCTCGGTCCATTTTAGCATTGCAGGTCTCTGAAGAAGGAAAAGTATTGTCACTGTACTTAGAGAAAATAGCTGCAATTAAATTCATTACTTAGACAAAATTTTCTCCTTTCATGGAGAAAATCTCTAATTCTAAAATGGTCTGGCTGAAGGTGTAGAGTTGGAAAAGATCGTGACCCCTGGTGCTTACTAACACTCCTTACTGCCTTCAGATTTGCTGGGACAATGCTTGGGTGAATGCTTTGTAACTCAATTCCTTCAAACCATACTTAAATAGTTCAAATAGATATTTGGTGTTTTAGCTCGTTTGCAGCAAAAGGGATCAGAAAGTGCCCACCCAAGCAGTGAACTCGGAGAACCTGAGGGGCAGCACTACTCAGCAGAAGAGGGAGGAAAGATTAGAGAGAAGGGACCAGCTTGACTGTGCTGGTGGTTTTTCAGCTGTAGCAGCTGCAGCCATATGGCGATGCGCGTTTTCTCCATATATGCTCCATCCTGTTTTCCTGCTGGCTCTGGGATCTCCCCAAGCATTTTCAGTCATACTAGTGAGAATGTGCCTTGTCTCCAAGGTGAGGGTGTGTCATGAGATTATCTCAGCAACTGTGGCCTTTCTAGATTGGCTCGTCCAGTACAATCCGAGTAACAGCATGTATATGCATACATGCCCCGTATGCAACTGTCTGGAAATTGTTTTGCAGTACCTCCACAATGAACCAGTTTGCCAATTAGAAAATAATGTTCGATTGATGACCTCAGTTCCATGTATAGAGATATCTTTTCTTTCTGAGAACTGCTGAACTGGGATATGGTGTTAGTTTTACCCTAGACTCAATATTATCTGATTTATAAATTTTTTATGTTGGCGTATTCCTCACTTTCGTCAAGAGTACCAATTAAGAAATGGGAGCTCATGACTCAGGTTTCTCGAAACAGAGTTAGAGAAATCCTTCCACTCTTAGATGAATCAAAAGTCTACATGTACATTATTTGACATTCCTAATTTACAGGATTATTACTGTTGCCAGTTTGACATTTTACACTTCAAATAAATTCACCCATAGGCACAAAGCCACTTTACACAGATTTTCTTATTTAAACAAAATGTCACCATGAGAAAGAGACAAGCTTAGTAAAAATTACCACTATCCTGTAACAAAAGGGTGCTGAATTTCAAAATAGAAAGAACAAGTTTTGACATGAATAACACTGGCTGTCATCTGTAGAACTGTATCAATTTGGGAAAACTTGTACAGGAACAAACTTATATTAAATGAAATATGTCCTCTAATTTTTCTGTATGCATCCTTCATTCATAAGATTAAAATGAATTAATATCAGTAAAGGACTGAAGCAAGAAAAATATAAACAAAACATGTAATAAGGAATTTCTTAATTATGATGCAGACTTCTGTTGTAATGAATTTTCCCCCCATCCATCCTAAAAATAAAATAGTAAGCGTGTAATAGGTTCTACTAATATATCTGCAACAATTCTTATAGCTGTGCACACATGGCACATAAGTGCTTCGTCACAGAATTATGATGGTGCTTGGGGAGCAGAGGATATTCAGACAGCAGGGAAGTAGGTATGGAAATGCGCAGAGAAAGGGTAAAGAAAGTTGATATGATCTAGTGGAGCTAATAAGCCTTCTCTGTGACAGATTCAGATAATGAAAGTGATTCAGAATTTTTTTTTTCTTCCACCACTCTGGCTCTGCCAAAGCAGAGACACAGTTTTGTAACAGAAAGTAATGATGTGAATGGAATGAGAAGACCGTATCTGGTTAACACTTGCTTCAGGTCACACACTGTGATGATCCAGAAGTTCTTCTGTGGACATGTTTGTATGCTAATTATATGATGAGAAAATACGGGACTATGTTTAAAATACATCCAGTGAGTTCTTTGAGAATTCTTAACAAGTGGTCCTTGCATGTTTTCAGAAAACCTAAGGATCATCAAATATGCTGATCTCACACTATATAATGATTTTTTGACAAAAAACCTGTGAAGATAAACATGATCTGAACTCATACCCAGAAATACTCATACATGATTCCTTCAAGAATGTACCATGAAATATCTGGCAAGTAACCCTTCTAAAAATTGTCATCTTTTATTCCCATAATTATTCATTGCCTATCAGAAGAAAGAAGGTGACTTACAAGAGTTCTTTCATCACAAAAACCAATGTTATCCTCAATCTCTTTCTAAAAATAACAAGCTATCATCAGGCAAGATAACCACCCTGATAAAATACCTTGGAAATAAAGTGAACTTTGCCTCATGGTGTGATCTTCCTGATGTTCCTGTTGAAGTTCTTGATGGATATCAATACTTTATGCCCAGACATCAATATGACTTTCAGAGATTATGCATCAAAAGAGATTATCAGCGAACAGTTAAAAATGTGTTAAGGCTTGATATTGCGTCTGCTGTTCATATGGTAGATGCTTTCGGAGACACTTCCAGAACACATCATACGCGGGGCAGACATCTTGACAGCATATGAAGGATATTAGTAATGTACTAAGTAGCTAGCAACCAATTCTTTGCCACATTGATAGGAGGCCCCTTTTTTATTTACTAGATTTTATACCTAAGAACTTTTAATCTAATAACAGAAATGATAATATCAACCATCTAAAAATTAGTGTAAACACTTTGGAAGAAATCACAACAACTGTGGAGAAGGACAAGGACATTTTCAAACAGACCAAAAGACGAGTTTAGTCATACTTGCACACAGGCTTCTGATACTTGTGCAATGATTTGTGGCATTGCAGCATTCATTAGCTTGGAAAGCTTAGAGAAAGGAGAATTTTTAGCCTGCTAAACCTCAGCAACAGGCTCACATATTCCTGAACCTCCAAAAACTACTGAGGCAGTTTCACTTTTTTGCAGGAAAGGATAAAGAAGGTTCTGTAAACGTGCAAAATATATCTTACAGTATTATCTTAAATACTTAAAGAGGCTGAACACTACATGTTTCTATGACAAAACTAACAATGTCTTGTTACTGGTCATGCCACCGATGTAAAGCTCTTTGTCCAGAATGCCACACCTGGAAGTTGCTTTCCTTCTCGAGTTGATGCAACAGCTGTAGTGGCGCCAACAGAAGCTGTTTACTGTAAAACCACAATCCTTAACATGAGCAGAACAGTGGGATGGAAAAAAGTGCATAAAGATGTGCAGACAGTGAAAGCACTTGTCAAATGGGATGCAGAAAAAGGACTAGAAGCTGCATGTGACAGAAGTGTGCCACTGTAGAAGTAAATGGCTTAGCTGATGAATGTAAAGGCTAAATATCAATACCGAAGAATGCAAAAGACACATGCACACACATAAATATGGGACTGGCACATCCCGATGTCATAAAATTCATTTATATGCTGTAATTATTCCTTAAATGTGCACTTCAGCTGAATGCCTTGTGATATATGTTACAGGATTTAAAGCAAAATCCATATCAACTGATGGATAAAACTACAAACAGAAAGAAAGTTTTGAGAGTAAACACTAAAAGTTTGTGGTGGTGATAAAGACTTGTAGCAATTATTGATTTTTTACATTGCTTTTCCAGTTAATGTGACAGCCATTTGAGTCAAACCAGATGTAAACAAGGTACTGCAGAGACTATACAGAATAAAATGATATAAACTCTCAGCAACAAAGAAGCTCCTAGAGTGATGTCCTTGTGACACTCTGAATCATTTCAAAATAGCTCCACATCTCAAATCAATCAGAACATGAACGTCCATGACAACTTTTGTGGTTTCAACAGGAGTCCACAGCTTTGACATATATTGACTTAAACACTGTAGCTGAACTACAACAAACCTTCCCACAGCCAAATACAGATCACAGCTGCTCTGAAGTTACTCTTGGTTGTCCCAGACATTCAATGTGCCCTAGTCAGCCTTAAGCTTTGGAAAGCACAGTGACGGGATAATTTAGCAGAGTCAGAAAGCAAACCCATAACCTTATAGTATCTTTTTTTTCTTTTAGGCAATGCTGTCCTCATTACAGGTTTTTTTTTCCTATTTTTTTCCTCAGGAAATGTAATGGTGAAAAGTCTCTTAAAACATAATTGTCTTCATAGGGGCATAACTTCTTAAGGACAACTAACAATGCTATTATAATTAAAAGGTTAATAGCTAATTGACCATATAATTACACCAAATCAGTTCACTATCAGTCAAAAACCCAAGCAGAATTATTAAATAGAAGTCAGTGTTCAATTAGCAGATGCAGAATTGTTGTGTAGAGTGACTAGGACAGTCCTTCAAGTGGCAGAACTGTTTTGGACTGTGGAAGCCCTCTGGTCTTTTCTGTCTGGTCAGCAACTTTCCATATGGAGTTGTTGGAGTCTGAAGGGCAAGCACTCCAGTCTCAAGAAGGAGAAGGAGGGGGTGACTTGTTTGAAATTTAAACACTGCAAAGACTGCTCAAGGAAGGATCAGTAATTTCCATTCTGCATTCTCTGTTGCTTTGTGTGCTTTGATTTTACATGTTTGACCTATTCAAATTGTAAATCCATTAGAGGCAGCAGCTGTTGCTTAATAACATACACAGTTTCACTATAGGATCCTCATGGGATCACTAGCAACATATTTATTTAATAAATAATAATTTGGAGAGACCGCAGATACAGAGAAGTAGTCACAGGAACCTGTAGTGAGATATATCTAAACACTTTGGTTCTTTCTTATTGTGTTGTTGCTTCTTATTTTTAAGTCTGCTATTTAGAAAGTGTCTAAACAGCTCAAGATGACCTTACTGCTTTGACACTAAATCACAGGAAAGAGCTTCTGGTGTCAAAATAGTAAAAAGAAATGCCAAGAAATCTATGGATATGCCACTGCAAAATAAAGCCGTCATCTCCCGCTTATAGAAACATCAGATTTACATTTACTTCAACAAGTAGTAAACAGTTCTGACAAGTGAAATGTTTCTTATGTTTCATCCCTGAGAGGATTTAGAGAAAGACAAATGCCGCTGTTTCTGAGAGGTTCAAATGCAGGTCACGATGCCACTGGGAGGGCAAGCCCATTCAGGGGCAGCAGGCTCCCTGCCCTCCCTTGCCGTGCTGCCCAGGCTGGGCCAGGTCTTAGTGGCTCTACTCACACAAACTGCTTCTGGTCCCCCTCCTCTCCCACAGAAAGCCCCAGGGACAGGTTGTCCTTGAACCTCTGGTGAAACCCAAGAGTGTCTTAGAGTTGCTGGCAGCCACGGCCGTTTGCTACCGATGTGCAGCCTGGCTTTTCTTGCTTGAAGTTGCTGTGAGGACACCTTTTCACTTTCACATAGTTTGTGACTTCTCAGAGGTTGTTTCCCACAGAGCTGCATACAGAATTTCATACACGACACAAATACAAATATAAAAATCTCTTTCTGTCCTCATGTGGTTTTTTGTTTGTTTCCAGAAAGAAGTGCTAGTAGTGCCTTTTGCTGTTAATCTTGTTTAGTCAAAATCAGATTTCAGGAGGGTGTGAGGTCCTCGGCAGAAAAGGTTTAAATAAAGTATATCGGAACAATACACTAAATAAATTAAAGCTTAACCTTTAAAGGCTACAACTGGAAGCCTTTAAAGACAACCACAGGATTGGTTTGGTACTTTGGGCAGTGGGAAGGTTAACCTTTAAAGGCTATCCATAGCTTGGTTTGTACTTTGGTCAGTGAAACAGTGGCCTCGGCCCTGCTAATAATGTTTAGCATGAGATCACAGTTCACATTTCATATTGTGGTGATTTATATTGAAACTGGGAGTAGTAATGTCCTCATTTTTTTAAAATCTGTTTTACCACTTGATGGCATGATCCTAATTATACTGAAGAGTTATTCTCTGCAACATATCCTATTATTCTTAATTTAACTTCATAACTGTAGCTAAATCATTCTAAATATGCTTGGCTAAACACGTTTGGATTTCTCTGGATTTCTCTTGAATGCAGAAGCCAAAGTCTAACATTACCATTGACGTCCAAGCAACACAGAGAGTGTTGCAGGAAGCCAGAAGCAAAAAAGATCCCATTACAAATGTTCATTCTTCTAGTACTTTCTCTCCTTTTTGAACTACTCTTGGCTTTGGGATAAGCATAGTTCCTTTTGCTTTTTATTTCCCTCAGGCTGTATTCATTTGTTGTTTTGTTGTTTGTTTTTTTTTCTTCAAACTAAGACATGTTCTTTTGATTGCAACATCCATTTCTTTACTATAAATCCAACATTTATAGTTCAAGATTATGATGCACACAAGCATAAACTGCATATAAACATGAACTAATATTTCTGGTCACACTTTACACCCAGTATTGGAAAAAATAGCTCTAGAAATCTTTGACAGTCAAAGGAGGTTTGTGCAGGCAGGATGGCACCAACTGAAGTGGTGTCTCTTTTGTTCTCTCGTTAAATACAAAAACTTTTTAATCAGTTAATCCTGATACTATCAAGAATCGTGGCATTCATAATGGCATTCATTAATAAAGAACTCTATGTTCCGCTTCCTAGGTATCTGCTACTCTTACCGAATAATACCGACGGAACAGAGACATCAGATGTTCTGCCCTTTCACTGCAAATACTCTAGCAGACATCTTTTATTTTTCCTTTTTGTTTACAAAATGTCTGTAGAAATGTAACAAAATGGTGAGGTTAGCATATATGTACGCAACTTCTTTCTCCTTGTAGTCATGAAGTTTTCAAGGAGTTTTTAAGTTTTACTGTAGCTCATGGAAGACTCTATTTTCTGAATTTTGACTGGAGTGTACATTCAGACAAATCCCCAGAGGCTCCTTTTATGTTGCTTGGAAACACAACTGCATGGAGCTATGGAGATTTGTATTCTTCTGCCTAGAAATGAAACTTGAAACACATTCTTACAAAGAAGCAAACCAATTTTGCTGAAAAGTTTATTCAGAAACTAGTCAAAATTTCCAAATACACGTTTGGAAAAAGTAACAGCTCTGTGACTCAGAGTGCACGTTTCACACAGGTTTGACATTTAACATAGATACAGACCATGAAAGCCTATAGGAGACAAGAATACAGATATGTGATAGTTTGCTCATTGACATGGCTGTCTATATAAGACCTCATTAAAACATCACACAATACCAGGAGCAAACTTAAAGATATAAAATACAGTTGTGACAAATGAACTAAGTTTAAATCTCAATTTCTGGTAAAAATTCAGGCATAACCAGTCCAATGATAACGTTATCATTGAAATTCATCAGCCTCCCACAAAAGCATCAGAAGAAAACAGCATTTTGGCTACAGAAAAATGTGGCCATCCTAGTTCTCCTTAATATCCTTTGGCTGTACTTCATTGTCTGAGACAGGTTCAGAAGACACTTGATAAACCTTTTGTTTTTAAGCTTGTGAAGTTGATGTTGCCTCTGTTTTGTAGTTTTGCCTGTTGCGCCCCACCCTGACCGTGTCAGTGATAAGCAGTGGCATTTGCAGGTGTTCCCTTGTATTTGCTTGTCTCAACACTCTGCTCTCAAGTTGTTGAAAGAAAAAATACCTCAGTTCCAGATGCACAGAAAACAGATCTTCTTCCTCCACAGCTAACTGTCACTGACACCGCCCTGACACTGTGAACTCAATAACTATTTCTGCTACCTTACCCAGAAGAGCTAAAGAATTTGGACCTCTGTCACGGGACAATTATTTTTCTTAAGAGTAGTGCTTATGCTCTGAAAGCAAACATGGAACAGCATCACAGAACAGCTGAGGGCGGAGGGCACCTCTGGGTATCCTCTGGTCCAGCCCCTGGCCCAAAGCAGGGTCAGTGAGGGCTGGTTGCTCAGAGCCGTGTCCAGTCGTGTTTGGAGTATCTCCAAGGACAGATACTTCACAACATCTCTGGGCAATCTGTTCAACCACCCTTACGGTAAAAAGGTGCTTTCTTATGTTTAAACAGAATTTCCTGTATTTCAATTTGTGCCCATTGCCTCTTGTCCTGTCATTGGACAGCACTGAGAAAAGCCTGGCTCCCTTTTTTTTACTCTCCCTTTCAGGTATTTATATACACGGACAAGGTCCCTCTGAGCCTTCTCATCTTCAGGCTGAACAGTCCCAGATCTCTCAGGCTCTCCTTGTATGAAAGATGCTTCACTCCTTTAATCGTCTTCGTGGTCCTTCACCGGACTCACTTCAGCAAGTCCATGTCTTTCTTTTATTGGTAAGCCCAAAGCTCCGCACCCCAGGTGTGGCCTCACCAGTGTGGAGTAGAGGAGAGTTGTCACCTCCTTCAACCTGCTGGCAACTCGCCTTCTAACACAGCCCAGGATGCAGTTGGCGCCTTTTCTGCAAAGGTGCATTGCTGGCTCATAGTCAGCGTTATGCCTGACAGGACGCGCAGGTCCTTCTCTGCCAAGGTGCTTTTCAGCCCCTGGCGCCTGGGGTTATTCTTCCCCTGTTGAGCTTCATGAGGTTCCTCTCTGCCCATTTCTCCAGCTTGTCAAGGTCCCTTTGGATGGCAGCACATCCAAGTAGCATATCAGCTACTCCTCCCTGGTTTGTATCATTAGCAAACTTGCTGATGGTGCACTTTGTCCCAGTGTCCATGTCATTAATGAAAATACTAAACAGTATTAGCTGTAGTTCTGACCCCTGGAGCTCACCGCTAGTGGCTGGCCTCCAGCTGGATGTCACGCTGCTGATCACAAACCTCTGGGCTGGCTGGCTGTTCAGCCAGTTTTCAATCCGCCTCACTGTCCACTTACCTAGTTTGTACTTCATTTGCCTAGTTTGTGCTTCATCAGCTTTTCAATGAAGATATTATGTGAGAAAATGCCAAAAAGTCTTGCATTTTATTTCATTTTTAAGTACTCTTGCCAAGGAGCCCCTTAGAGATATTCATGAAGTTTTTGTTCAGCTTTTCTTATTCCATGATTTTTTAAAGAGAATATTTTTGAGGAGTTTACTGGATTTCTTCCTTATTTTAAGGCAACTTATGACATTTTCAAGTTTGACATTTAGAGAAATATGGTGTGCTTAGATCAACATGCACTTTAATTTCAGCATTTCAGCTAGTTTGTCAGTTATAAGAATTTTGAATTAATGTTTACAAAAAAAATGTTTTGGCAGGCCCAAGTAAATTTTTTTCAAATTCTTTATTCATGAGAATTGTTGAGAGTTTGACTCTTTCAATTTGCACTGTGTTTTGCTAAAAATCAAAAAAAATTGCAGAGCCGGGAAAACTATGTGTTGTTCAGCTCCAGTAACTGTATACGACAGCCTTTGTCTTCCCAGAAACCCAGATATAATCTACCATGAGTATGATTACATAAAGGATTACCATTTCATATTCATTCTTCTCATCTTACTTGTAAGCTGTGCTGTGTACTCTCTTTATGCAATCCAATTAAAATGCCTTCATGCTTTAAAGTAGCAGTACTCATAATATTTATAAGAGCAGTCCATTGTCGAAAAATCGTAAGTTGCAGTATTTCCAAGTCAGCTATAAAATACTATTACGGATGATGAATTTTAAAGCAAAAGAATGTAAATCAGAAAGAAATAATTGCCTTGTGTTATTGATGAATATAATGGATGAAATCCTGGACCTACTGAGGTTTAAGAGAGAATTTCACATTGACTTTAGCAGAGCCAGGGTATTATCCAATACATCTGATTCTGTCTTTCACATGCATTCCTAAAGAGTCAGTTATGTCCTTATTTCATATTAGTATTGAGGTAGTGTCAAGAAGCCTCAGTGAAGACTGCGTTCTGATAGGTATTAAAATTTCATGTGGCTTATTAGTCTTACACATGTCACTCCACAGACTGCAGTAGGATCACAACAGCCTTATGTAGTTATATATTAGCACAGAATCAGTGCCTTTCTACAGTTTTGATTCTGCAATTGAGTTTAAGGCTCAAGCTGTAAAGTGAAATCCTTTTTAAAATGACATGCTGCGTTTCTTTCTTTGAGGGGAGCTACATTAGGTTCAAAAGCTCCTTTCAGGAGGTGTTCTAGCCTTTTCTGAGACTGCCAGTTTTCACACTGGATTTTGCTCCTAGATGAGCACACATACACATTCCCATGCAAGTCAGAGATGTGCCAGGGAGCAGAGGAAAGTAAATTTTCTTGCCTTTAAAGTTCTTAATAGCCATAAGCCCTTGGTACTTTAAAATGTGAGGGTTTAATTTAAACAGCAGTTTCTAAGTAGCTTTAAAGATTACATTGAGCAGATTTCTACATAGAAGCTCCTTTCCTGTGTTCCCTGGCCTCTTTTATTGCCTGAAGATGTCAGATAAAAGCTTTGCAAATTGAAGAATGGCTTCTGCTTCTGCAGATGCAGAGCACAGAGCTCTCAGGTGAGTGACAGAAGTCACAGCCTGTGCCAGTGACCAATGCCACCAGGGCTGCTGTGGTGTGTATCTATGAGCCTGGTACCAAAAAACATGCAATCAAACATCTTGAAGTACTGTGCTCAGGATCTCTTGATCTGAAGATATGCAGTCTCACACTAAAATCTAACCTTGCTTTTATTGCTATAAGCAGCCAAGGAGATTTCAGAGATTCCACAGTGTAATAAACAAAGCCCCCAGAACCTGTATTGTGATTAGAATCACTTTTCTCAGTAAAATAGCTCCTCTGTAAGTTTCCAAGTGAAACTCAGGTCTCAGAATCTGTGCCAAATTAGGTGTCCTGGACCTTCAGGTTCTTGATTTTGCTCACTGAATGGTCTCATTATAAAGAACACCAGTCTTTCCGTGTCGTTCCTTAAATTAGGGCATGTCAACACCTGAATTTCAGGATGGTGAAATGCAAATTTAAAGTGGAATAGATATTCTTGAATAATCCCATGCTCAGACATGCCTTTGCAATAAGAATGAAGTCCATGTCTCCTCAGGCATTCACTTCCTTCTTAACAAATAAGATGGCATGATATGTGTTCGTTGGTCTGGAATTTGGATTATTAGTTGTCAAATGTTAGCGAAGATCCTACTCCTTATAAATCCCAAAGTTAAACTTGAGCAGGTAACAACATTTAACCATTATTAACTTTCCCAACTGGAACTTAAGTGTGTCCTACTCTATATGTGGGTAGTGATGATTTCTCTTTCACTCAGCTCTGTTCTTTACAGACAATACTTCTATCCATCTGTGTCATACCTATTTTAAAGATGATGCATACCAGAAATATACAAAACAATATTTCTGTTCTGAATTCTATATAGTTATATCCACATTAAAGACATTTTTTGAAGCAGAACAAATACGGTTTTTAAAGCGCATAAATTTTAGCCATAATACACTAAGCCAATATTCATGTATTTTGTGTCCAAATCACAGAGCAGGCCCATTACACTTGTGCCACTAATATTAATGCCACAGGACACACAGTCAGCATGCTATAAGATATTACCACCTGTGAGCTGGTCATGCCACTTTGATCAATGTGTGATATGAAAGTGAAACAGAACAGTTGATCAGGTTATCTGACCGGGGTATCTCACTGATGCACTTCATAAATCAGCTGCAGACCGTGCTAACTTTATAGGTACGAAAACTTACTGGAAATGTTTACATATTATTCAAAACACTTTGGAGTTATGCAAATTTATGCTACAAGTTCATTTCTGCAGATAGCTCTATCTTGAAGGGAGTTGCTTGGCATATTTTTTTAAATTTTTTCTTAAATTTCAAGTCAGTCCAAGCAGGTTTGCAGAAGCAGAAGATGAGTCCTCCAAGCACCAAAAATTCTTACTCTAGCACACTACCAGTACTAAGTCGACAGCACAGCAGGGTTCCAGCAAATCCATTCGTTACCCTTGAAACTCATATGTTGTCCACTAAAAGTTAAATCTTCTTCAGACAGTCTGAAAGTAAATTGTGATGCTAGTCTTTAGGTTGCAGCTCACCTTGCCTGGTTTTGGTGTGTAAAACAGAATTAACAGGATAGGACTTAAGACCCTTCTGACTGCTACAGGGAATTTCGATAGACTCGCATGGACCTTTACTCGCTTTCCATCATGGGTGCTTGTCAAAATTGACAGAGACTACTTAGACAATGAAGTCTTTTCCATATGTCTCTAAATTACCTTGCCATGCCAAAGGTTTTTATCAAATTAATTAAAGCTGCATAAAGGTCAAGATTTGCTCTTGACAGCATTGATTTGTGAAGCAGTGAAAACTACTTCAAGTCTTTCACAGCTTGCTTTGAACCCACAGTTGTGATCCAAACAGTCACTTGAGGAAAATCTGCAGAAGGATTTTGCCCAATGTGATCAGCATAAGTACACCCTTTGAATTGGTATGTAGTGACTACTTAACAAAAACGAAGATTTAGAAATGTGATCAGTGAGACATAAATCATAAAGCACCTTCTTTCATTAAATAGCAGAATCAAGAAGGTTATTTTATTTTTAAATATCAACCTTTTCTCATTTACAGACATTTATATTTTAAATTCAGTATCTTTTTGACGTAACCAAGGACTGTTGTCCAGTTGATACACTGTGGGCTACATTTGAGAGATTCGATTGCTAGCTTTTACTTATCCCCTCTTTTACTAGCTGTACCAATTTTCAAAAATAATGTGGATTGGTCACCATTTTCACCTTCTTTAGGAGAGGCCAAAAGGTTTGAGTATGTTTGAAGGAAAGTCAAGCTGCTTAGCAAATTGCCTCCAGCTGATTTGTCACGCTTATATATAACCTAGGGAGTAACGTTAAACAATTTGAGCATATGTAACATGACATATCAATTCCAAGCTTTGGAAATGATCCTACTTTAGGGAAAGGTAATATGAAGAACATGATAATAGTTTCTTATTCAAAGGTGTGCAAAACTTAGTTCAGATAAATGACAGTTATATAAATCTGTCTCTAAATGAAGTAATCAGCTTAATTGCATGCTTGCCTTTAAGCATACGCATAATTCTACTGAGCTGAAGGGGATCTGAGAAATCTGTGAAAGATGCAAGAATTATTAACTTGTCCAAAGAGAAATAGGGAGACTGGTGCTACAGCCTGTCAAGTCATGTGTCTGCGGAAGGGGAGACTGAATTCCAGTCTATGCTCCAAAATTTCGCTGCAGGCTGATCTCCCTTTCCTGCACAAGTGAGTGTGCCCTGGGCTACAGAGCCGGCCTTTCTCTGTGCTCTTCATCAGCAATTATTTACTCCTTCCATGTAAAATATAATGGTCTCAACAGAAGGGGTTGAAATAAACTCATTCACAGAATAGACCAAGAAACATTTGAGATCCTTTGTCAGTTTAAATCCTTTTGGAGAGAAGAGAACAATCTCTGTTACCCTTACCATGTGGGGATATTCACTGCGCTACTGGTTGAAGGGGGGAGGAGAAGAGTGCAAGCCCGGCAGCCATTGCTGTTCTTGTGAGGTTCAGGCAACCGCAGTCTTTAAGGGCGAGTTCCTGACTGCTGATGACTCGTTGTGTTTCCCCAGACCAGACTTTGGAGCTGAACATACTCAGCAGGGTCAGAATGAGTCCTGGTTCCTCCCCTCACCCTTTACTACCAGGTAATTTAGATGGTTTGTTGCTCAGTGGCACACCTTGGTGCAGTTTTAGTTCTTCCCTTTTTCTCAGACAGGAGTCCTACTGAAGACTGAGTGCCATTGACTCACCATGCAAGGTGACTAAAATGAAATGCGATGGTGCTAATCGTAATGGATTTAACTGATTGCCACTGGGCCATTAAGAGACTTGTGTGCTAGATGTCCCTGCTGCTGTGCTTCACACCTGCAGCAAAGGGACCATTAGCCCCTGTCTACATTGCTCAGCCAACTCCTCTAAAAACAAGCCCGAGCAAGATCCGTGTTGTCAGTGTTGGATGGCTCTTCAGTTTGTGAGCTGAGTCTTCTTGAATTATGGTGCAATATACACCTACAACAGAGTCAGTATGCACCATAAATATCACAGCCATAAAAGCTGACTTGGCTGAATCCAGTCGTGGCATAGTGGGCACAGAAAGTGTGCAGAATTCAACAGAGCCTTGTCCCATTTGCCCCAAGAGTTAATTTGGCCTGTTATCTTTCTTGTCCTGTTAACATTTATTTGCACCTAATAAGGCATGAAATCATTACTCCTGGTATATGTTCTAACATTTAATCCCACGGTGTCATATTTTAATTGGACAGAAAGAGTATCTAAATGGTTCTAATTCCCCAAGGATGTGGTTATCCAGTAATAATCACAACCCCTGAAGCTCCCTTATTACTTTTATTAAAATAAAATCCTTCATGACTGAAATACTACATATTTTCTAAATTGCGTCAAAATGAATTTGATGGTTTAAAAGAATAGATTGCAAATTTAGTTCATACAAGACTGCCCATAAGTAATAGCTTATAGAGCACCTTTCACATAACAAGCCCCCTAGCTATAAAATGATAACACTTCAAACACTTGAGAAATGTGGCTGAAAGCATCACATCTTTATAGACCCCATGAGGAGGCCGTGAGGCTCCTACCAGTAAGTATGGCTTGAGGCTTCAGCCTTTGTTATGTATATTATATAGCATGTGATCAGCTGGAAAAGAAGCACCATTTGCTGTCACCTGCTGGGCCCTAGCTGATTTAGTCACTCCATGTAAATCACGAAGAAAAGAAATTGCAAAAGAGAAGCTATCGCTCAAGTTTCAGCTTGGTCCTTTGGGCTAAATCTATGCCAGTCAATGAAACAGGGCAGGACTCATTTTCTGAATTGGAGGGTAAGAGGCAAAGCACGGCTAAATCTCTCCTCCCTTCCCCGTACGCCCAAACAGTCCCTCCCGACGCCAGCGCAGGCACCATCTAGGAGCAACCTGGGTTCACATCAAGGAGGAACCCTCAATCCAGCTCTGAGCAAGAATGTGCCAGTGCCTGCGCCATTCCATCTTACTTGGATTGATATCACACAGGTCACGTGTGAGTGAGTAAAGGAAGTTTTCTTGTCACTAGAAATGAAGTCAGCTCTGGTTTAAAGCCTGCTGCAAAAGAAGCAGGAAAAGCAAAACATTTAAGAGCGAAGTCCAGCTGATGTAGTTGAAATTATGGGAAGTTTTCAAGTACATTGAAAATAATGAACTTTGCTAGAACGTGTGAGGACATCAACACTAACTCATAATGGTCTCCTTGAGGTAAAGGAGAAACACCAGGAGACCTTTTAAGACCCCAGTGTTCTTGTTTTTCTGTTTTAGTGAAGATGCTATGAGGGCAAATGGAGCCCCAGAAGAGCCTGCCCAGCAGAAAGCGCACGCGTGCGCACATGCACCCCC
>VYZM01002739.1:67758-87197 GCA_013398915.1 Dromas ardeola
CCCCCCTACACCCCCCCCCCCCAGGCACATTGCCCCTTGATGTTAATTGCAGTGTACCAACTCCTGACAGCCTTTTAATAGGCAAGGCAGGAGGGAAGGTGATATTTCGTTATAGGTCTTTATAAAGCACTAAAAGGCAAATTTAAAATGCTCATTACACTTGAGTATTTCCACTCTACTTAAATACTGGCTCCAGGTTTACTTCATTATCCTCTTACCAGTAATTAAGCTACCTAGGGACAATCAGCAAATAATAAAATGCTGTGGTGGAGGAAATTAGTTTAGACTACAAAGAATTGAATGAAATTATTGTGCAAAATAGAAGAAAGCAACAGCATATAAAAGATATTTAGCTATCTCTAGATAAATACATACCAAGGGCCATAATATTTCCTCTACATGAAATATATAAATTGAGGGTTTGGAAAAATCCCTACTCATTTCTCCTCAATGCAGTTTATGAGGTAATGTGGCCTTTCGTTCCCACTAATGTTTGATCAATGGACTGGTCATTTTCCTACAGTTTCAGCTGTCAGCAAACCAAAGGATAAAGGCAATGCTGAACAAAGCATAAGTCCTCTGTCTACCTCTATCTTCCACCTCATTGACTGAAGACTACAAAGACTACAAAGACATAAATGCAGCTGATTTCTCCTACCCTGAGCTGGAAATAAGCAAAACATTGGAGTCAGGTCATCCTGGAAATGAGGCCAGGAGCTTGGCTAGGCGTGTCTGTGCTCTCTTTTTTCCATTTCCTGCTACCACTGTAGCTCGTGTAGGGAGACTGTAACTTTCTTTATTTGTCCTAAGGAAACTTTCCTGACCCTGAGCCCTAGGCAGAGCAGGGCAGGACAGGTTAACAACTGGGTCGAGAAGTGAAATTGTTTGTAACGTTTGTGTTGATTTTATAGCATACACTCAAAAAAGATCCCTTTAAGAGTCCTTTCCAACCCAAACTATTATATGATTCTATGAAAAAAGGAGTAAGGTATGACCCTTTGAGAGAAGGAAAAGCAGAAGCTGGGGAGGAGATTTTATTTCATGCAGCAGCAGTAACTCCTAGTTAAACGATTTCGGTTCATTTGTCTGAACTAGATTAGAGGACCAGTGACACACAAGGGATGTAAAACCTAGCACTTGACTGCTCCTTCTCATCCGCCCTGCAAAGGCTGATGTAAAATCTGTGGGGCTTAATTGATTCCTACAGATGTGAGAGAAAAATCGGCCATCAGAAGGCAGGTAAATTTCCAGAGGAAAAAGCCTTATACCATGAGGGAGCTACATTAAAGGAATGACAACCCATGCCCTTTTAAAACTCGATGGCTGACAAACCACAAAAGAAACTGAGTATCTTCATGATGCACTTTAAAGAAAATCATGCCCTGGACCTTAAAGGTTGACAGGTGTTTTCATCAATTCATCAGTTACAGAAAGTGTAACTGTGCAGGACTGGTATTTGTAAATATGATGGACGCCTTTGATACCACAGGAGAAAAGCAGACTCTCTTCTCTGTGTGACTCCTAAGCACTTTATATGTTAATAAAATGTTTTTTCCACAAAACACAGCTCCCCCTCAAAAAGCTGAATTTGTTCAATTTCACACTGCAATGGGCAAATTGAAGACAGCTGGCTTTACTCATCTGTGATTTTTTTGTTTTGATTGATTAGTTGCTCTGTTTCAGGTTTTAGTGGAAGGAGAAACAAATAATGGAGCCAAACTGCTAACAGTATAATTATGATTTTATTATCGTGCCAGTACTCTATAGCCTTAAATTTTTAGGACATAACAGAAGTAAGGCTCAGTGAAAACAAATGTATCCATGGCAGGGCATGAAGATCCACTTGGGTTTAGTAGCTCTCTGATTTAATATATTAGGGCTTTAAAATGCAAAAGAGCTAAAAAGGAAGTCAGGTCATTCCCTGCATTTATGTCTCTATTTATATTATCTGCTGTCCTGATGGTATTGCCATCAATCCAATTCTATTGTAAGGTAAAGATATTTAGTGCATCTCTAATATCCAAAGCTCCTGAAGTCATGTGATTATAACTCCTTCATTTTTAGCTTTAGTTAATTCTCTGTTCCTAGTGGTACTGTGAAAACTTTGTGAATTCTAAAGGGTCAAAACCCAAAAGGCAAATGCAAAATCTTAAAATGTGTGTGGGTCTTTGAAATATATTTTTAGTTCTTCCTTATGATACTCACAGAGTCTAGCTCTATATTTTTGAGTGTGCAGGGTAGGTAAGGCCGAATACTTAAGTTACATTCAAAGCCATAGCAAAAGGAAAATACATCTATGCCTGGGATACATTCCCTTTGAAAAAGGCTTGTGTCCTATGAACACCATCACACTTAATTGGAAACAAGCTTTTCAGAGGTTATTTCAAGAATATAAACAAGTTCTCATACATTGTAGAGAGACTGACTTGAATAATGCTTATTTCATTATCAGGATGTAAGAATAATAGCAACCTGTTTTAAAGCATCTGTTAGACACTTTATGTAGTTTTCCTTATCTCTTTTATCAGAGCTATGCATGTATAAAGAAATCTGTTTGGGTTTTTTTTTTAAATTAAGGGCATTAATGGATTTTGGTGATTTAAAGAAAAAGAAATCATAGAATAGTTTGGGTTGGAAGGGACTTTTTAAAGGTCATCTAGTCCAAGTCCCTTGCAATGAGCAGGGACATCTTCAACTAGATCAGGTTGTTCAGGGTCCCATCCAACCTGACCTTGAATGTTTCCAGGGATGGGACATCTACCACTTTTCTGGGCAACCTGTTCCAGTGTTTCACCACCCTCATTACAAAAAATTTTTTCATTATCTAGTCTAAATTTTCCCTAAATTTCCCTATATTTTCCATAGCTCTTCCCTTGCCTACAGATGTAATCATTCCATCATAGAAGGCCACTAGGTTTGTCCGGTGGAATTGCCTTTGGTGAAGCCATGCTGCCTGTCTTGAATCACCTGCCTGTCCTCCATGTGCCTTAGCATAGCTTCTAGGAGGATCTGTTCCATGATATTCCCAGGCACAGAGATGAGGCTGACAGGTTGGTAGTTCCCAGGGTCCCCCTTTATACCCTTTTTTAAAAATGGGTGCAATATTTCCCTTTTCCCAGTCATATCATAGAATCATAAAAAGTGTTGGGTTGGAAGGGACCTTTACAGATCATCTAGTCCAACCCCCCTGCAGTAAGCAGGGACATCTTCAACTACATCAGATTGCTCAGAGCCTCATCAAGCCTGGCCTTGAATGTCTCCAGTCACCAGAGACTTTGCCTGACTGAATTGACTTTTCAAATATCATGGAGAGTGGCTTGGTAACTACATCAGCCTGTTCCCTCAGGACTCTGGGATGCATCTCATCAGGTCCCACGGACTTATGTATGTTCAGGTTCCTCAGGTGGTCACAAACCCGATCCTCTCTTACAGTGGGAGGGACTTTTCTCCCTGAGCCCCTGTATAGGCTGATGTTTTTTTAAACCAAGAGGAAAGTAAGACATTCTCCAACACTGGATTAAAAAATTGCAATGTACATATAATGATCTGTATGATCTACATTTTGGAACTTAAAAAGTGACTTTTAATGTGGTGTATGAATTGTTAAATAAATATTAGTAATGGTGTGGCTATTTTTCTCAGTCAAATATCGTAAGAGGAAATTTACTAAAAATCTTAAATACACTTTCAAAAATGATCTCCCATAAAACTACTAGAAGGTTGTAAGCAGAATCCTTGTGGTTGTAAGCAGAATCCTTGCACTTCACAAGGTAAAATGCTATTTCAGGTAATGATGTAATAGTAAATATTTTCTCTAAGCAAGCATAGTTAACAAATATGTTCCAAAGTGGATCAGTTAAAATTCTCCCAAGAAATTAAGTGTACTATGAAAACTCACTAGATAGGAGCTGTTGTCCAATTGACAATATAAACAAGACTTCTTTTCTTTTCCTGGCACTAAAAATGGAAGAAAATAAAAGTTGAAATATGCTACCTCGCTAATCTTGGTGCAAGCTTTCCTGGGATAAAATATTAATATTGTTTTGTCCAACTAATACATCATAAATTATAATTCTATCAAAGTCTGTTAGGTGGCTTACTGAAAGACTGCTATTCATAGCCTGCAAAGTCACTTGTTCTGCAGGAAGAACATAATTTCTTCACAAAGTGGGGTTTTATTTTTTCTTTCGGTGCTCTGTATTTGAAATTCTTTTATATTGATTTCTTTTTTAATTTTTAATGTAAACAGAATATGGAAGGCGTGATGATAATCAAGATCTATTATAGCACTATATTTAGTTTAGAAATAATAAAAAAATATAAATAATGAATAGGCGGCAAAGGCTTATCTTTCTCCCCAGCCAGCTCCATGTAATGTTTTGTTCCAAAGTATTGGAATTTTCAATAAAATGTATCAGTAAATTCAGTCAATTAAAACTTTACTGTGATTCAATAGCAAGATTTATCCTACCTATGGAGCTCATGGAGCTTAGAAACTTCATTAATCTTACAAGCTCATGTTTCTTTTCTTTACTAGGCTTCACATTCATAAATATAAAGCACGTGGTTGTGGCTGCCATTTTTTAGCCCTTTCACTGCTGCCAGGCTGTGATTGTGTCTTGACAGCCTTTTTAATGGCTTGCCTGTTTAGAACAGATCACATGTGGCGTTCCTGCAACCTGCAGCTATTCAAGGATACTACCAGGTATTTCTGAGACATGGAAGTAAACACGCTCCGAGCACTAGAGCTTGATTTTCATAGAGATGATTTCAATGTTACTGGGAAGGTATGATTAGTAACAAATCTAGTCCAAGCTGCCGCATGTCATTCAGAGATCAGAAGACATAACAGACAGGGTAATATTAGAGGCATGATTGAAAATAATAAAGCTCTGTGCCCTCTGTTTTTTTCTGCATATAGACTTTTATTCCCATTGCACAATGAAGGGCATCAACTGATGTCCCTCCTGGAGATCCAGGTTATGCTGCAGGCCCTAAGCCAGGGAAAGCCTAAAAGAGAGTAAATTTAGGTAGATATAAGGAAGAAATTTCTTACAATAAGGGTGGTGAAACACTGGAACAGGTTGCCTAGAAAGGTGGTAGATACCCCATGACTGGAAACATTGAAGGACAGGTTGGACGGGGCTCTAAGCAACCCGATCTAGTTGAAGTCCAACCAACTCATTGCAGAGTGGTTGGACTAGATGACCTTTAAAGGTCCCTTCCAACCCAAACTATTCTATGTTTCTATGAAAGCTCGCAGCTACACCATACGCTAAACATGAGGTGGGGTGCCTGCTCATGGGGAGTCCTCTGCTTGGCATTGTGTCTGCAGCACTGGAGCCCAGACACTGTGGGACAGGCTGACCGTCCATTTACATCCTCACTTACTTCACTGTGAGGGTTTATGTCCCTTACCCTCCTACCAGTGCTTCCAGAACAAACCGAGTCACACTATCAGGACATCCCCGGAGGGTTTGCACTATCTCTGGCTGTGCGCAGAGGACTCTTGGTCCCTCCTGTTAGCAACATTTTAAAGGCATTATGCAAGGTCTCATTTTGGCAACTTCATCAAGCATGTGTTGTATTAAAAGGAGGAGTTCTTCTGCTTTAACTATTTAGAAGTAGGTCTGCACAGTGCTTTGCTTGCCTAATTCCACTTAGGACATTTAAATATGATTTTATGTGCAGGTGAGATCTTTAAAAATCTTTTTCATTTCCTACTTAAACTTGAAGGTGCCCAATGGCTTTTTGCATCTGCATTTTTCTTCCAGGGTGCATGTCAAATAGCAAAAGACTTGGCAGCAAAAGCACTTTACACCTTGCATACACTTATGAATCAGGACAGATATACTTGATATGACCCACAAGCATTAACTCTGTAAGTATTCTCCGACTCGTTTCTCCCACACATAAGAAAAGGTCACATTTGTGCCCATGGTTTTTATCCTTCTCAGAGCGCTCACCTGGAATGTGTAATACCCAGTTTCAAATCCCTTTCTAATTTCTCCCTTCACTGCTGTGGTTATTAAACACCAATATATTCCTGGATTGGAAATGTCTCAGGTTGAGCTGCTGCGTTTCTACCTGCATAAAGAAATACAGCCTGCAGTCCTAGGGCCATAGGAATAACAGCAGCTGGAGATGACTGCTGCGGGGGCCAGGATCCTGCTCCTGAGCTCCTTTTGGTTCACTGAGCTCCTGAACTTCTTTTGGTTCATGCGGTTCGTGCTGAGCTCCTGTTGGACCTGCAAGCAGAGAAGAGCCCTGCTGCAGTTTGCTTCTGGCAGTTCTCTGCCACGCACCTAATAACAGGGCCTGAAGTGGGGGCCCTCAGGCAATTTTACACCTGGAAAGGAAGGCAGGGGTTCAGGAGTCCAGTTTGGAGCCCTTTGGGGACCCTCATTTCCCTGTGGGATAGAGTGGTTAACGCCACAGAGAAAGAGATCCCTCAGGGCCCCACTTAGGTTGCTTACATCAGTGTTCGTAACGGCCAAAACTGCCCTTGTGACTGCAGCTGGCACATGAAGGCATATCCGTGAGGGTCTGAGGAGCAAGATATCTCTAAATTTATTTTTCAGGTAGATACTAGAGGAAAACATTTTTCTACAGGAGAAAGAACTCCTTTCTAACAAAATTGGCTCATTTACAAACAAATTAAAATTGCTGGAATATATTTCTTTGCTGAAGTAAGTCTCATCTGCATGAGACACAAAGGAACTATCTCTGACTTAAAAGCACAAATAATGTTTTCAACAAGTAGGTCCTGTAATAACTCACACTGTTTATGATCTGTAGTTGTCTTCCATTCAGTAAGGCTCAGATATGAACTAGAAGAGAGAAGAGTGAAGAAATAATATTTAGAAAATAAATGTCACAATTTTTTTTTGGAGGAAACAAGTTCCTTCTAGATATTGCCTCTTCTTATTTTGATATTTCTATAAATGCCTTGTTGGCAAAAATCTCACTCATGATAACATTCAGGGGCTTTCTCCACTAAATTTTACATCTCTCACACATCTAGTTCCCTAAGGACAGGGAACTGCTGGAGAGGGTGCAGCATAGGGCTACTAAGATGATTAGGGGACTGGAACACCTCTCTTATGAGGAAAGACTGAGGGAATTGGATCTGTTTAGTCTGGAAAAGAGACGGCTGAGGGGTGACCTTATTGATGCATACAAATACTTAAAGGGTGGGTGTCAGGAGGATGGGGCCAGGATCTTTTCAATGGTGCCCGGCAACAGGACAAGAGGTAATGGGTACAAACTTGAGTGTAGGAAGTTCCATCTCAACATGAGGAGGAACTTCTTTACTTTGAGGGTGGCAGAGCACAGGCTGCCCAGAGTGGTGGTGGAGTCTCCATCTCTGGAGACATTCAAAACCCGCCTGGACGCATTCCTGTGCAACCTGCTCTAAGGTGGCCCTGCTCTGGCCAGGGGGGTTGGACTAGATGATCTCCAGAGGTCCCTTCCAACCCTACGATTCTATGATTCTATGATTCTATATAGATGTTTTTCTGCCTATTGGCAATTTTTGGCATTGTTGTTAGAGGAAAGTCGTTCAAGGTAGAGGAACTTCTTTGCCTGAGCTTTGTGGGTGACTCCAGCAGAGAGGATAATTAAATGGGAGTTTTATTGCACTACTTCCTTCTTGCCTCAGAGATCTCTTCCTTCAGTGCCCGCTTCCTCAGGGAAGGAATATCTTTATTTATGTACAGACATGGGAAGTAAAAGTTGTGGGGACACAAGGTTCTGCTTCCCATTTTGAACATAGGAAGCCTCTGCACTCCAAAGTAATTTTCTCTCTTTGGTGAAAATGCCACATGTCATTTGATTCCTTAAATTCAACTTCATCTCTATGAAGAAGAGATCCCTGCAATGCTTGCAGAGGTTCTGCACTCTATGCAGAGGGAATTGATTGTATTTTAAATCTTCCTATAAAGACTATTACTAAGCAAAGAAGATCTTGTAAAGTACAGTGCATAATATGCTGTCTCTCTGCTGTGTAGCTTAAGAATGGTTTCATTATGTGTTATTAAAGCTGGCTGGAAATTTTCAGCTGCTTTGGAGTCTGCTGTCAGTGCCCGGGTTTTCATATGAAACTGGAACACCACCAAATTCAAACAAATATTGGAACCCTCCATGCAATGGAGGACTTGTTAGCAGAGCTCCATGTGTCACAGGCCATAACTATACCTAGCACATACTGCAGTCCTTTTTAAGCAAAAATGACAGAGGTCTCCGATTTTACAGGCATATTGTTCTTGTTGCTGACAACATCAATTGGGGATTCACCTCTTCCTTTTCAGTTCATAATGATGCAGAAGTTTGTTTGTTGCAGATTTTACTATTCTTCATAGGAGTGGTGAAGACAAATGTATGTACCTTCTCTGCACCCAGGTCTCCTTATGTCCTTGATTTCTCTTCTTCCTTCTTCCTATTTATTTGTGGAGAATGAGTTTTGGCAAAGCAATTATTCCTTCTATTTATTTCAGTGGAGCTAATATCCTTGCTTATGATGGGCAGTTATAGGTAGTGGGATGTGGTTCCTTGATAAATAAATTACTTGCAGCACTTGTGATGGGCTGTGTTTGCTGCCAGTCGCCAGACTGCTGCAAGGGAACATGATGCTGGCAGCAGCGGATGGGCCAATCCCTGCCAAGGGACCTGCTGCAGCCGGCAAGGTGGGTGCAGGAGCAGCAGCACCACTGTGATGAAGCTGGAGCCTGCGGGCAGATGGCAGGGAAGAGCGACCGAACAGGGTCAGGGATCCTCTCCTGGGATGCCGCGCTCCGATGCGGGGGAAAGCAGATGGCACAGGGCTGGTGTTGGCATCCATGCAACCTGCCCTACCACAGACCTATCACATGTCCACTCTTCGTCCAACTCAGTAGCCTGACCTACCTCAGGCTGCTTTCCTATACCGAAGCTCTGTCTGTTAGCAAAAAGTTTGATCAGCTTCCAAGCACAGAGGAACGAAGTCAGATGTCAAATTAAGTTGCCATAAGATGAATTTGCTCCAAATTGCGTCTCTGTCTCTGTACTTAACCATCATGAGACCTTTGATTTTACAACACACCTACTCATGGACCTTTCTTAGGGATTCTTTCCTATTATTTATGCCAGTCTGGGGCCTCTCTGTGGAAGGAGCACTGTAGTGAGTAGGTGGATAGAATGTGCTTGTCTCCAGCATGAACACAAGGTGCTCATCTCCAGTACTGAATTTACCCACCTCTTGCAGCCTTTCTAAAACATCAAGCGGGTGGCTGAGTGTATTTTGTATTTCTTACTATACCGCTTGTGTCAAAAAAAATTAAAAAATACACTTTACCAAGACGGATATCTAGAAAAAAACCCCCACATCATTCACACTTCTTGCCATTAACATCCATGTTTCATTGCTGGTAGTTATATTCCATGGTCTCCATCTCAATGTTGACCGTATTTCAATGAAACAACTCATCTAAGCAAATCAAAGATTTTTCTCTTGGAAAAATTGGTTGGTAACTGTGTGGGGAAGGACAGATCTTGCTGTAAAGGCACATTGTCTCTGCTCTGAAGAGGAGTGATGAGCTGTCCCCAAAATCCTGCCACTACCATAGTAAGAGAAATCCACTGAAAATTTTCTTAGCTCCAGTCACTGGTGGGTTACATCATACTATGTGTGGAATATATTGCTAGGGTTTTGTTTTTCCTGGTGAATCTTGACAGGAGCAGGAAAGGGCATTATACATCACCTCAGTATTTTTTTCTCCTTTCTCTATCCTCCTGCTCAATAGTCACCAGACATAAGGAAACTGTTTCCATGGGGGCTTAAAAAGAGGAATAGCATTGCAAGAGTAGCCCAAAAACACTTCTGTGTTCAAACATAGCAACTGCTATGGGAAGATCTTTGATCACGTCCAGGGAGAGGAAAGTGCTATCATTTCTACAGGATGGCATGGCTTGCCACAGTGACAGAAAAATAATAAAAAAAAAAAGAGAAAAAGAAAAGAAATTGAAAAGAAAAAAGAAAACTTTGGGGAATTAAGTATATAAAATGTCTGAGCATGGTTTCAATCAGAAAGTAAATTGGAAATGCTATTTTTCATAAGTATGCAATCTTAAATCAGCTGGTGCCTGAACCACATCCAGAACTGAGGTACCAAAATTTAGTCTATCCCTCTTCCCAGCTCCCTGCAGCCTTTGCAGAATTAGCATATAACACATTTGTATTAATAATTCAAGGAGAAAAAAATCTACTTCAAAAAAAAAAACATAATAGAAGGACAGAAGAGAGGGGAGAAAGATTACCAATTTCGTTTAGAAAAGAGCCTATTCTCTTTTTCTGTCATGGATACTATAAAAATTTGCCACCACTAAGCATCCTCTCTAGGGTACTGAAATCTTGCGTCCTCCTGTGTCCTTCTGAAGACCCATAGCTTGTTAGTCAGCTAACAGTGATTTTTCAATGCCTCCAGCCCTGCCTGAAGCCACAGCAGACAATTCCTTTGACATTGCTTCTTGCCAGCTTCCCATGCTCTATCTGTGTTTTAAATGAAGCTCCCAATTCTGATAAATCCCATTCTGAATAATACAGGATATGGGAGGCTGCTGCTTGATGCTCAGTTAGTCAACTAATGACCTGAAAAATGGATGTATATAGATAAAAATTGGTTGCACAGGAAAGACCTTTTTTATCTTTCTTATGAAATTATATTTAGGAGACTGACAAGATCTAAGAACTCTTCTTCCATCGGAGTGCAAAAGTTTTTCACAATCAGGATCCCCCACTTCCAGCTCGGGCAATATTACTCTTTAAAAACATTCTTATGATACTGTACTATGCACTGGGTATGTTTCAGGCAAGTTTTCACATCCCACAGTGGAATGCCCATCAACACTGGACATATAATATCTTTATTATATATTCTCCTGCCATGTAAGGAAGGGTTGCCTGCTCACAAGGTAGATTTCAGAATAGGAATAGTGATTGATCTTGAGGACACTCCCTCTGCTTCCCTGTCGTGGAAGCGGGTGTGACCCAGGGGTCTTCCGCTCCCCAAAGCAGCCACCAAACAAGGAGATCCTCTGTGACATGGAGATACTGCATTACAAATAACTGGAAGTATTCACTTTTAGGAAGATTCAGCAGTGCTATTTGATCTCATGGGTTTGCAGGAGTTGTTTGCATGCTGGTCTCCCAGTCAAGTCCAAAGGTCATGGCCAAAGCTTTGTAGTGTTAAAGATTCATTGTTTATTTTATCACAAAAGTAAAGGAAGTGTGCACACAGATAGTCCTCTCCATTCATGAACTACATAAGCTGTTCCACCATAGTCACTTCTCTAGCATTGCTTGCTCTATGGTAAGGAGCGTACTCGTTGTAGTAACAGGAGCTATTGTGTTTTCATTGGTGCTACACAAGCTTTTACAGAGGCAAAAGATCTGGGACCCATTTCAAATCTTTTGAAGAGCTTGAGAAGACCTCGGTGGACAAGTGATAGACTTTGGATCAGGCCTCACATTACAATGTCTTTCTCTTACATACAAGCCACAAAGAGTTATCAGTGTTTTCAAGGGTAAGTTTGAAACATGTCATTAATGCAGTGACTGATAGAACTGGTGCTTAGAAAACAGAAGACTGAGATGATTATGGCAGGTCACAGCAAGATCAAGAAACAAATTTCTCAGTAAGAATCTCCTTAGTGGACAGAAAAAAGAGCCAGGGGGAAAAAAATCCTTGCCTGTTAATATTTAAGAGTTATTTAAGTTCTGTCCCTGGCCATGGTAGGGGGGTTGGAACTAGATGATCTTTAATGTCCCTTACAACTTTAACCATTCTATGATTCTCTGTTCATCTTGTGACAGGAAAGTGTGGCATGTATCTAAAGGCCGTTATGAAGATTTTATGATAAAACAGTAGAAAGATATGGAGATTTCTATCAGTCACTTCCTTTTCTTCCATGCTACTTACTAAGAGGCATGGCTATCTTGAAGTAATCCCGATAATCTGGGTGTGTTGGGTAGTTAATATTTATTATGCAGTAATATTTATATGCTAAGGAAATGCAAATGTTCAGGGAAAATTACAAAATTTTGGTAATTTTCTCCAGAGGAAATTTTTAAGATACGATGCTTTGCTTTGTGCAAATTTCTTGCCACAGGAGATAGGGTCCTAAAACTGCTTTTTTTCTCCCTACAACAGGTGAGTGAATGACAGATTTCATTCTTGGTTTGTTACAGTCCTCTAACCAAGTGACTGAAGGGCTGGGATATGTAGCACCTGACAGTTCCTGAAGAGGAAAAGGATATGATTCAAATGTTCCTGCTTGGGATGAAGATATTCCTTATATAATAATATTCCTGCAATTTGGAAGATGCACAAAGGCTTAGCTGATGCTAGCAGTAATATCAAGTGAATTCAAATTAGATATGCTTATTGCAGATCAAAGACGCTGCTTAATAGTGTCATGCTGTTATGGTTGGGAAAACAGAGGATTCTGTTTCATAGAGCTCAAAGAATTTTCTTCTCAGTCCTCTGAATTTCAATGACTTTCCCAGCCAGGATCCTTGACTTCCAAAGTTAAATTTGTAAGCAAAAACTTGAACTCTAGATAAATTAAACTCCAAAGCCTTTTCTGTCAGATGCCCGCAATTCTCTTATGAAACGAATTCTCTGTATTCTAGACAGAAGCCCTAACCTGTACATGCAACCAAGACAGATTAATTAATTCATAATGCGTTCCTGAAAGGGAGCGTACTATCAAACTTGGTTTTGTTACAACACTTATGGCCAGGAAGTTCAAAAACATATAGTTCCTTATCTGTTCATAAAGGAGTTAGTAAAAAAAAAATGGCTATAAGGTATTGCTAGAGAGAAGTAGAAGTCAGTAAAGCAGGATGGGAAGGGCAAGCAAATCAAGTGCTATTTCCTGATGATGTAGTTTGTGACATACTTATCCATGACATGGAAACACTGCTTTAAAAAGTAAGCTGTTTTTCCTTTTTTTAAAGTAAATCTAATACGTGGTGATCATATTGTAACAAAAAAAATCCTATTATAAAAGAGTTCTATAACAGTAATAATTGAAGCCATGAGCTTACTCAGAAATAAAACTCCTGTTTTATTCCTCATTCCATCTTGTAGGCACAGTTTAGCTACTGTTCACATTTTAATGATCAGGTGCTACATATTACCTTCAAATCAATGAGAATTGTTTTCAGTACTGCCATTGATTTTATGTATTTCAGACTAAAATAATTATATATTGAAAAGTGTAGTTAAAAATGCTGAAGAATAGCTACATTTCTTACAAACAATAATGCACAGTGGTAATGTTAAAGAAAATTCATGGCTGTTAAGTCTGACTAGGTTATTTGGGATGAAATCTGTTTGATTGATAGCATGATTTTGCTAAATCTGAAACTGGAGATCTTCCAGTCGCCAAATACTAAGGAGGAAACCAGAGAAAAGAAAAAGCTTGGGAGAGGTAATTTTGTGTATTAGGTTTGTTCCTGTACATAGATAGAAAAAGTTGAAGTTCTTCACCTGCATGATTACCAATGACACGGTAGGAATACTTCCACTGAAGTAAAATTGGAACAGATAAGGGCATCCCTTGTTTTGAAATGTTTCATTTGAGGCATTTTGATTTGAAAAACTTTCATCAAATTCAAGACCAAATTTGTTTGCATCTAAACTTCTTTCAAATGCCAAAAAAAGCCTGCATGTATTCTTGCTGGCATGGCCTTGGTCTGAGGCAATCAACATAAAGTTTTCTGTGAACCCTGGCATTTGTGCTCCGTAACCTCAAATAAGAGCGCTCAATACTAGGCATGAATTAGTTCTCCCTCACACAGCTCTGTGCCTTATACAATTGCACATATTGGAACAAAGAGCCCTAACACCAGACATCTCAACTCACTTCTGCATTTGTGAAAAGGTTTTTAGAGTATTGCTTTTAATACTCAAACACAAAGCGAGAACCCAGATCTGAAATACCAGAGGTTGCTGCCCAGAACTATTGTTCAATTATTCATTGTGGATGTCATGACTTCTTGGCAGTGTTTGGGGAACCACAAATGAACAGTGCAGTTGGTTTCTTACACATTTAATTCGGTTATCCAAACTGATGGTGACAGAACTCTCTAGGGATAAACTGGAAAATAATTTACTGGTGTGAGCTGAATGTGGAAACCACACATGGGCATAAATGTCCTTATAGGCCTGAGCTGGCATGTAGAGTGCCACTTGGACCAGCACCATGACCAATGCTCCTTGATTCTCTTCCCTGCTTCCTCACGGGCATCATGAGTGCTGGCACAGTTAAACGACGCATCCATCCAGGCAGTACTCAGACAAAAAGTTATTTATAAAATGTGTGTATTTGTAAAAATGCCCATGAGCTTTTGCATGCCTCTGTGTCTCTGCTTAAGGACCCCTATGGTTCTTAAGTATAGAAAAGCCACCAGAGTTTTTTCTGAAAAATATCCATTTATTTTTGCCAAGATTTTCCCTTGCTCCTGTTGCTAAGCATTTATACAAACAGTCATGCTGATTTCACTAAAACTACACACTGGATTATGAACTTCCCAGTCTAAACACATGTTTTACAAGAAAATCCTTACAGACTAGGAGGTTCCTAAGACGATTTATGTGGTGAGGAGTTTTCTCCCTTTCTTCCTAATGGTGCTCTAACACAAACTCTAGTACACAGAAAATTTGACTTGAGTTTTTACGTCTGTGAGTCAAAGTCAAGTACTTCTGTCTTTGAGGAACTCTCTGCTTAATTGATGAGTTTGACTTGCTCAGGACGGATTGGGAGCAGATGGCATATCTAGTTGTGAAAGGCCTATGCAGTGCCTGCTGAGAGTTTTGTCCTGTTTTGCTTACAATCTTATGATACTCTTTGGTGGGGCTTTTTTTCACAGCGCTCCTGAGACCAGCTCCAAAAAGGGCTGCACCATGCCAGCTACTGTCCAGCCAACAGAAGCTGTAAGAGGCTTAGCGTCTTCCAAGATTTCGCCTTGCTGATGACTAGCCCTTTGAAGCCAGCACTTTGCATGTGTTCTCTCTAAAGTAGCATTCTTTCTTTACACTCAATAAATAGTAGGAGAAAAACAATCATTCCCCCCGCCCTTTCCAATCCTCTCTCTCCCTCCCCTTCCCACACCCTATTCTGGCCTGTACAAGCAAGTATAAGGTCATCTGCAGGATGCTTTCCTTCTTCTGTGGAATAGTTCCTCTTATTATTTCCCAGACATTAGTGTTTCCTGTTCAGACTGATTGCTTTTGTTTTACTTTCCAAGGTTTACTTTTTAAGGACACGTATGTGTTTTGTACTTTTATTCTATTCTTAGGCTAGGGAATGTAGCGAATAGGAAATTAATTCAACCCTGACATTCCTTCAGTTCCTTCACAGCTCCCAAACATACACAAATTGCTCACCTCCTGCTCACCGTTTACTTTCTTCACGTTTTACCCTGTTGTTTGCATTACTTACTCAAAAAATATTTTAATATAAATAAGCTGTGAGTTTTTACAGCTTTCTCTGGTTCTCATGTGCCTCTGCTGATGCCTCTTGTTCTGAAAGGTTGTGAGTGGTAATCTTGCAACCAAACGCAAGGCACTGGGCTCATTTTCCCAATACCAAAGATAATGTGTCTTGTTCATAATGAAATTACAATCAAGGTCTGAAATTCCCTTGTCTCAGCAGCTCTGGGGGCTAACAGTTTCGGAGGTGATTACATTTCCTACCGGTGAAGGACTTTTTAGCACTATTTCTGCAGACCTTGATAGATTTAGCTTTGAAATGAGGCATGTTACTGCTCTAATATTATGCTCTTTGGGTCGACTGTTTGTGTGCTCTGCAGACAGCTCACTGCATCTTAAAAGCACTATTATTTCCTGCTACAGAAAGCATCTAAAACTGTATCAAGCAAGCCTGTCCTTTTAAAGGTTTCAAGTTTAGTGTGGGGCTAAAAAACATGTTGGAACAGGCACGAGATGAGTAAATTTCAATTCTATGTTATCTTTTTTTCCAGAGAGATGTGTCCGTGTGCGCTCCAGGCATCGCCTTGTGTAATGAAAGATTAACTCCTAAAAGTCTTGATAATTTCTTACTCATCTGCACTGCACCAGTAGAGGGAATGACACGCAAAAAAAATCCCCAAAACAAACAAACAAAAAAAAAACCCAAAGCCCAAACCAAAACACAAGTTTTCTCACAGTCTATGAAGTACAACATCACTGTAAAACTTTTTAAAGTGGATCATATGTATCCTGGCCTGACTTCTGGCATATATACATTTAGCTGGGAATTTCTGCTTAATTTTAAACATTTATTAATCTGTGGCATATTTTGTCACTGGGCCTATTCTAAATTTTTATGGATGCCAAAAAGAGAATTTATCTCCTTTCTTCATATGCACGTTACTCTGAACACAGATGCTTTTATAATAATTGTTATCATGAGAACTTTTGCTTTTCAAATAGATATAGAGTTCATTACAAGCGCTTCACATAAACCTTTGTGAAACAGTAAATACCAAGAGTCATTATGTAGCCTTTTCACAAAGGCTCACATTTGCACCTAAAAAAAGAGTGACTGACAAACACATACCCTTAAAGGCCAGTACAGAAAATTTCTCAGCTGAGTAGAAAGTCTGTAAACACTAACCTTTTCCTAAATCAGTGAAGACCTTTCTTAAGAAAGGTCTAGATCATCCAGAGCTAGATCATCTTTAGCAAGTAAGATTTTTTCCTCATGTTGTGGAATTACCATTTGAGTAGATTCGTGGTCTCGGGTGGTACATGCCAAACCACCCACAGCTTAAGTTCTTCAGTCAAAAACTGTGATTCTCAGACTGCCAATTTATCTACTGCACTGACTGTGAAAGAGCCAAAGCCCACAGCCACCTCTGCCTAACGTCTCACTACCTTCTTTTAAAAGGTGTTCACGTGCATATTGATCTGCCCACAACGAGCAGTTGGCATCTAGAGCTCCTGCTAGAGCTCTGCTGGGCTGCTGCTGGCTCAGGGCTGCCCATGCAGGAGCACACCAACCTCTGCTGCTGGCAGTCCCTCTATGATCATGAAGGGTATTTGCTCTGTAGTCAGTACAGTCATGCAGGAACAGACCTGGGTGTAATCTCTTTAATCTCTTCCTCTGCTTCTGAGCTGTGTCCCTCAAGAACAAGCCTCACTTCATGCCCAGACACCTGAGGAAGCATCCTACTACCCCAGCTAGCTGCTACTTGGGTGGAATAGGAAAGAGGGGAACACAGCTCTTGGCTCCTTTTACTGAAGTGTCTGCTTGGCATAGAAATTCAGTATTTAAATGAGAACTACACTCTTTGTCTAGCAATAGTAAGCTTGCCAGCAGTAAATGGGAAGCATGTCTTAGTCCTTGTTCTACTGAGTGTTTGCTTATCTCAGTTTATGCATTCCTCACATAAAATCTGTAAATAGTCAGTGGGACAGAAGTCCACACTGGGAAGTACTTCTTTTCTACCAAGGGCTTTTTCAAGAGTGGCTTAAGTGATTACCTCAGGAGAGGTTGTACAATCAGTCAGAGTTAACAAAGTGATCCAGGTGAAAACTCGCATCAAGAGGTGCAAAGTATGTCAAAAATGGAATGAGGAGTATTGAGGAGCTCTGCTTAAAATGCTGTGGTTTCTCAAATACGTAATATAGAATGAATATGTATTTTTAGTAGGAAGAGAACAAAGAATAAAACATGGGTTTTCACCAGTTCAAGTTAAAAAACATTTTGTTATAGAATTTTTAAATTAATCAAGTCCCATTTTAAAGTCCTCTTTATTGATCTGAGAACTGTCTTCTGACCTAAGCATTAATCTAATAGCTAAGGAAAGTTTTTCTTTGACCTTACTGGAATCTCATTGGCTCTTTTGTGAGCAGTGACATTTCATGCCACAATAAACAAAATATGATGGCAGCTGAAGACAGCCTCGTGTGGGTCCATTAATAAAAAAAAAAAGGATAAAAATCTTCATTTTTTAAAGGACACGTATGCAGTGTGTGTTTCAGCCAAAGACTTGCTGCTGGCATGCAATACAATTCCAACCTAAAGCCAATGTGACCTTGTTAAACTTGTTTGGACTTGAGACTGTGCAAACCATTGATAGCTGATGTTTGGTCAGTTCTGAGCTCAGGCAGAGCAAGTTTCTCTCTTCCCTCTTTCAGATGTCATGGTGATAGGAAACACCAGGCCGAGATAAACGCTCATGCCAGTAAGTGTTCATTCATTATAAGAATTTCTCTCAGCAATTTTCTTCTTGTGATTATTTAGATTGTCCCATCTTTGACACATATTCCATATTATAGTGGGACAGGAATGACAATTTCAGTGGTGCATGAGATAGTCGGACATGATGAAAATGGTCATATATTTATGTACCTGGAAAAGGAAGTTACTAATCAATAGAGTTGAGAACACCATTGATGCTATCTAATAATGCTGATAATGGAAGCAGGGTGATCGAACCGTATTATGAATGAAACTTGAGCAGACTTTGTCCTTGCTAAATCACAGTATGGTTTCATGCTCTTTTGGCTGTAAGTTAATTGAATCTGGCCTACGAGGAAGTTTGTTACAGCTTGTCTCCACAGAATAATAGCCAATCTTGTTGTTCTCCTAATTAAAACCCTAATTAATGTTAAATTCATTCAAACTACTCAGACAAACATTGTCATTGTCAGTATTTCTTGGCATCAAATCAAATTAGAATTCATCTTTTTCTAACTTTAAGTAGTTTTCAAAATGACATCATATACAAACAATAGCTAATCACTCTGAGAATAATTCTCATACTCTTAACATAAATACTTCAACCAAAGAATAATTTTTATCCCTTGTGTACTCGTACCTGTTATCTGACACCACAACTTTTCCCATAGGAGATGCAGGTTTTTTTTACTACTATTTTATGGCTTTTTAATGTATCCACTTGAGAAAAAATTTTATCTTTATATGAATTAAATCTTATATTGATCTCTTAAAAGTACCCCTCAGCTGACACCACAGGATGAACTTAAATCACATCGAAATGTGTTGGAAATTTTATTTACTGTAACTGTGCAAATAAGAAACATGTACATTGAATGAAACCAAAACCAAAGGAAAGTGAGTTTTGGTTTACAATATATTCAACATAGTATGTGTTGGCTTAGTTATATTATTTGCTTTGTGAAACCAGGAAAACTATTAAACAACTTTTTTTCATTTTACCTGAAATATCCCATTCCATTTTTGGTGCAACTCTCACGTTACTTTTTAGATATTATTCACTTTATATCTCCCTTCTCCAGCCATGTAAACATTTACAAAAATTGAGCAACTAGAAATTTCTAAGTGAATATGTTCTTTGAAAAACAAAAGTCAACATGTACCCTTCTGGAAATGTTGAAAATACGTACTTTAACAGTTCTCTCTGTTTT
>VYZM01002739.1:87273-115790 GCA_013398915.1 Dromas ardeola
CCCCCCCCCCCCCCCGAATAAGTTCAGTCTTCCTGAAATGCCAGCTTTTGGTAAATTGTCTCCTCATCAAAACATATTTAGTCAGTCCTGCTGTAAATAGAAAATACTGTAAAAGTATGTAAAAATGTGAGCTTAGTAATTTGGGGCAAATCTGAATAAAGCACTCTTTGAGAAACCACGGAAGCCGAGGTGTTCTTTCCATTGGAGGTGATTAGAAAATAGGACAGACAGAAAACATCTTCAGTTTTTCTGTCTTCTACACTCGTAACCAAAACCGCCGATGCGGCAGTTACATGTGATACATTTCTGTATATGCTTTAGCACCATCTAGCAACCCTCCGAGATACTGCACATCATCGCCTACTTTCCCTTATGCATGTCTTTAAGCAGAAATCTAGACTATTGTTTTTAATTTTCCCAAATATAGTCGTAGATGTTGCTAAATAATATGCTTTAATATAATACAATATCCAAGAGTACTGGGGCAAGTCAAGAGAGGATTTCCTAAGTACGTAATGCTTGCAAACCCCACCGCACAGGGTGCCGGGCAAGCCCTATCTCCAGAACTGTTTGTATATGGACTATGACTCACCTTTTGCTGATATGTATGCACATTTGTTAGGTAAGTGCTGATATGGTCCTCTTATCTGGTAATAAATGTAGAAGAGAGGGTCAACATTAAAACTGGATCACCTTTACGTGAATGACATTAAGCTCATTCTTTCATTGGATAACTTCTAGTGCAAATCAGACTTATAAAATCTCACTGTTATGTATAGCTCTGTATCACCTATTTTTACTTCTGTTTCTCTGAAGCAGGCATTAGCCAGTGATGATGTGTGGGACACTTCCTTCCAGTTACGTACATCCAAGCTCTGGGCTAGACACCAACCTGTGGCTAAGACAGCACAGTTTTGAGAACTGCTACAACAGAGGAAGGTTTTTCAGGTAGTAGCACTGATGTATAGTAACATTTTTAACTGCTCTTTAAGGATATGAATAAGAACTGAACACTAACGCAGTTCAAAATGTCTTTCTGCACAACTGCACACAAAAAAAGAACAAAAGCAAAGGTCTCTCTTGCTCCTTCAAAATTAGAGCTGCATTTGTCCAGGAGAAGGAAAGACACTATCCAATAGTGACAAAACAAGTCCTGGAAAACAAAATAAAATAACTTTAAATGCTTGATTGATAATGAAAGTCTTGCTGCAATGTGTTCAAAGCTAGGGTTTCAATGCCTGAGAAAATGCAAGACATTACCTCTCAAACTGAACTGTGTGTATACAAAGGTTCACAGAGGGAGAAAATCCCCCAAACCAAAAAAATCAAAACTGCTTTATCATACACTCAAGCACAACTTTCAGGTTTTTGTCTGGAGGATGTCACTGCTAATCTACTGCATGATCTATAATGCCAAACCCCTTACTGATTATTAAAGTAAATGTCTAGGACCCTTCCAGTAACAGTCTTCAGTTGGTTACGAGGATTTTTCTGAACAAAAAAACCCCAACCACCAAAACGTAACAAAAATGAACTTTCTGCTAGAATCAGACCTGTTTTGATTAAACTTTCATTGGGAAAGGTTTTTTTGGTTCCCAGGTGGATTTGCTTGATAAAATTCTAGCAAAAAATGTCTAGAAAAGAGCTTGATGAAGTCAAGTCCCCCAAGGCAAGAACCATTATGTCTAAATCACCTCTGAGAAGTGATAGTCCAAATTACACTAGACAGCCCTCAATCCAGTGCATTGCTTTGCTATTTTTTTAGAAATCTTTTCCCTCTTTCTGAAAAAAACACTTGTTTTTTGCAACGTGATCCCATTATTTCTTGTCCTATCTACCCTGGGCATAGAGAAGTAGTTCTCTCTGGGGCTATCTTTTACCTAGTCAAAGTTGCTACCGTGTCCCTTCTCCAATCTTCTTCTCTTCAGGCTAAAAGTCCCAATTCCTTCAATCTTTACTCATAGGTTTTTAAACCTCTGATCACTCCTGATGTGCTCTTGTCACCTGGGGCTTAGGGCACTCACGTTAAGAACACGAGCCCTTGCTTCGCCAAAATCAGATACAATGAAAACAAAAGCAAATAATAGCACTGTAAGAGACAGCATTGCAAAGCAGTACTTCTGACATAAGTCTTATGTATACTCTCATTAGTGGATGACTTTGAAAGTAGACAGGGATGTTGGCCTAGTTTAAGTTGCACATAGATGCTCAAATCTGTTAACAGTTTTATTTTACATCACTCTCTGTTCTGATAGGAAGCCATGAAATATGCATAATATTTTGATGTCTGTAACTTGTCTCCTCTTTAGCAGTGCTTGCAGGCTACCAAGAAAATTGTCAGTCTGGATTTGTTTAAAAAACAAATTTAATTCACTCAGGGTTTTTAATGTATCCTGTTTGTAAATAAAAGAAAAAAGGAAGCCATTTCTCCTGAGAAGGCCTGTGTCCTCCATATCGTGTTAAATAATTAACAGCACTCACCACACCAGCAATTATTAGGAGACGTCTCCTGGAGATGGCCTCTCGTTCTCAAGAAACACATTGACTAATTTTGACAAATGTCATTGGTCTCAGAAGTGTGCTTATTCCTGGTAGCACATTTAATGATCTGCAGAGCATGTCCCCTTCTAATACTTAGCAGTTATAGAAAGTACCTCCTACACCGTGCAATTAAAGCATAGTCTGTAAAATAATTAGTCACAGGGAAAGAATGTCAGACAGGAACAAGGGTTCCTAAGATCACAATCATTTCAGCAATAATTGCTGAGCAAACTAGGGATCTATTCAGAAAGCTGCTCAAAGACATCATTTCAATGCTAGCATTATTTTATAAGGAGAGTTTGAGTTTAAATGCAAATTAAAGAAACATTCCAAGTGGGTGAATTTCATAAAAATAGTATATGCTGCTTGGATATTTATAAAAAAATATTGCCAAATTAGGTTTCCAGTCCTTTTCCAAAATATATCAGAGATATAAACTTCTATGTGAGAACCAGTTAGCTAATATGAAACATATATATAATATATATAATTTAATTTCACAGGCTATTTCAGCAACAACATTCCTACCTTTCTTCTAGGAGAAAAGAGAGGGAGAGTATTTAGGAGAAAATAAACTTCAATGCAGCAATAACGTATTTAATTTGGAGCAGAACTGATATGGTTACCAGATCCGGTGATAGATTCAGGACATGAATTCAAGCCCTGGGCCAAGCTCATGACAAAGGCATTGCCCATTCAGTGTGTCTGCGAAGGGGTGGCTCTTCATCAGAGCTACCCAGAACGCTAGTCATGTCCCTTCTTTGCACATCGCTGGCCACAGGCACTACCTAAACCATTGTAGCCCCATGGGCCTGCTGGACAGGGGCAGGTACTTGGCTTCACTTTCATTCGTCAGTCAAGTTTTCTTCTTCCTGAGTCTTCAGTGAGCACTGTCTAATGTTATAATCTAGACAATTAGTTTCTGTGAGCTTTTGGGAAATTCTGTACGAAGCCCCAGCACAGTTGTCTCCACTAAGAAGAGTATTACATATCCCTTATCTCTTGACAATGAAAATCAACCTTGTATCAAGTCCATCTTTTGTTATAGACAGCTTCCTTTGACCTTGGAGTCTTTGCTCAGTATAACAGTTTTTTTCTATGTCTTTTCAGTGGTTAATATTTAAAGTGACATTGGATTTTTCTACCACCCTAGTTTTTGGCTTCTAGCTCACAGATGATCATTGTTATTATAATACTGTTTTACTTTTACTAAAAGGGTTTTCCCCATTTTCAAAGGTGTTTGATCTAATGGAAGGCAAGCAGCAGATGGTTTATACAAAATCTCATTAGTCTCTCTGAAAGAATGTTTCATTACTATGTGGGTGGAAACGTCCTCTGTTTTCCAATTGTAATACAGCAACTGTAAAGTGCAGCACACAATATTCCAGGTTTTATATAGTAATTGCCTTAGATAAGACTCAAGGAGAGAGGCAGCGAGGTCTACAGAACCATTTCTGACCTTGGGTATGTCACTTGGGTATTTCCTTTTTTACTTGCTATTTCCATCTTACCTTACAGCACAAGTTCCTTGACACAGACAGTCTTTCACATATGGTCATTTAACAAGATACAGATGCCTTTGTGCAGCCAAGGCTTCTGTGCTTAGTGTAACAAAAATAAGCAACAGTAACAATAAATGAAATTCTGTAGGCCTTTATCCTGCTGTGGTATTAATGTGCAGAAAAAGGAGACTGAAGGTGCCATCCATGAGGACCTGAATATCAAGCTACAGACTCATGAGTGGCGAGATTAAATTCAAGGCATGAAGTCAGAGCAATTCACACTGTAGTTACTGCATACAGATAAGTAGGCCTTGCTTTTGTCCACAGCTTCAGTTAATAAAAGCTTTGAAGCAGAAGAGGGATGGGGAAATACCATCCGATGGTATTAGTAGCATAGAGCAAGTTAACGATTCACAATTAGGAATTTACCTGAAACCTGATTTGCTTGAGCAGATCATACCGTTCTGAGATCCATACTTTAAGTCAGTTTTGAATAACCCTCAGTCTGAAGACCATGGAAAGAGAGAACAGTGAAGATTTGCATCATGGAGTATGTTGTAGCAGTTCATCAGCTACAGTAAGCACACCTTTGGTTTTTTGCTTCCATAGTGGGTAACCTGTGCAAGAAAGGATAACACCTAAACTTACAACCATTTATCTTAAATGAACTATTTAAAAGTGCACTCGAAGAGAACACTGGGCTGTAACATTTGTTTGTTCTGAGTATTGATATTAGCTCGAACACTTCAGTATTCATGAAAAGAGGACTCGATAACATCACAAACGATCAAATCAAATACATTAAATTTTCCCCCCACTACTTCTTCAGTTCTAATTATGAGCTTGCATGTATAATCACAGTAATACTGAGATGGCAGCCGTAACTGCTGGCACTGTGCGACCATATATGCACAATCAAACTGCTTGTGTTGCAACTGCCACTTAGTGCAGCAACACTCTGCATTTGCTATGTTTAAGTACTGCTTTTGCTACAATCATTATTGACAGATAGCACAAAAGCTGTCTGTTTCTCCGTGTAAAAAATTTTTTCTTTCCAGAAGAACTGACTAATTTCTGTGACTCCTGAGGCTAGAATAGTCCTAATAGAGATCAATTTGAGTCCGAGTTATAGTAGATTTATAATGTCGTTTTTCAGTAACATTTTCAGTATGTCAGGAAAGCAGCATGTTCTTTCTGATTTGTTCTAATTTGCTTTCTTCCAGGAAAAAAACCCTGAATATATTTGGGCTGCAGAGTCAAAAACCATACAAAATGTAATCATTTGCAGAAATGGCTTCTGTAAAGCTTGCATGTAAACAAGAACCAAACACCCTTAACTGTGGTAGGTGAAGGGAGGTAAGTAGTTACCATCAGCCTGGTGCAAAGGCTGCTAATACGGGTAGAACACATTCACAGGGCAGGCAGACAACCACATTACTAGCTGTGTGTACTATTATTACCTCCATATCTATCATTTACTAAATAAACTTGAGTAGGAAGAGAAAAGGAAGGAAAAATAATGAAGATATCCACTTTTAATTGCGTATCATTTCTAAACAGCATTTTATGAGCTCCCAATGTTATTTTTTAATAGGTATGTTTGTGACTCTTCTTATGAGTATGAGGACATTCCTTATGCGCGTTTTTAATAACGTCTCTAAAAAGCAGGAAAATATATTTTCTAGGGACTTAAAACTGGATGAGAGCAACCAATTTATATTGAATTAGTCCAAAATTTTACAGTGAAAACAAAAATTCCTTTTTTTTTCCAGTATGTTATGATATGAACAAGTTAAAACTTTTCAAGGGTGAATGTTGATTTCAGTATAATTTTTATGAAAATCTTCCAGCGAATTCACTGTCCAGCTCTAGGACTCAGGATTTTTATGCTGCCCACTATTATTTAGAAATGTCGGATCTGTGACATCTCATGCTCTGAGATGGGATTTCATGCAGTTAGTTCCCGTCCTTCCCCACCAAAGAGCCACACCATTACCTCTCTTGCTCTGGGCCAAACACAGCTGGCTGGTCAGATCTTGGTGACAGACATTTCTTCCCACGCTAGAAGAGAACTGACCAACATTAAGCCAGAAACTTTTTCCTGCAACAGGGAAACTTCAAGCATGAAGACCTGCAGAGCAAGAGAAGTCCTGCAGGGGTCTAAGGTCTCCCTTGCACACTCAGCATCAGACCACACCGTGGAGGAATTAGTACTAGGGTGTTGTGTTAACTCCAAGAAATGAAAATTTTGGTCAAAATTTCAAAAGCAAGTATTGTTTCTGGTTTGACTTTCTTGTTCTTTTCAACTTCTGAGTTTTTAACATGGAAATCTGGGGTGCATTTTTTTTTTTTGTGCCTGTATTTTCTTTTTTCTGTTGTAACAGCCGAAGTTTATTAGAATGCTTTGACTTACAGAGCAAAAGAGCATAATGTTATGACTACATACTAGAAAGCTAGTTTTGATGCTACCCAATACATCGGAACAGTCTGCTACTCCTTTCTCAGCCAAGCAAAATCTACCAACTTGTGTATTTTTGGCAGTGATATGTGTTTTGGAGGAAAGCTGCTATTGTTTTGGTGCCTTAAATCATAACAGAGCTTAGCTCTTTTACGGACGACGTGCACTAGACAATTACACGTATTAGTTTCAGTGGTGTTTTACCTAAACTTTTGCAGCAACAACTACAAATCGTATTCAGAGAAAACTCATATAAAAATAAAGTTTAAAAATATCAAGGCCAGTGAAAACCCATTCTTTGAGAACTGCATTAAAGTGAAATAAAAAAATCATCCTCCACCAAAACAAAACAAAGAAAACACCGACTAGTCATAGGACAAGAACAACCTAGGAATTAACATGCAAATAAGAATATGGAGATTTCTGCATTGCGTGAGTGTATCCACAGTCATTATAATGGGAAGCAACTCTCTAAATTAAAATAACCTAGGCCAGGTGTGCAGACAGCCTCGTATTTACTGTACTCAGATATCAACTTAAAATAAAAGAATTTGTGTAAGAATGAATTGTGAGTATGTTAAAGATTCCTGATTGACAAGACACATAACCAAAAATGTCTAGTAAGAGAACACTTCCAGGCTTATCATTGGCACTTTGCAAAACATAAAGCATAGGCAACAGTTACAGCAAGAAACCATTGTATTACCCACAAAATAGTTGTTCTTTGTCCTCCTATAATACTGTCCAGCACTTAAACCACAAACACTTAAATTTGGTAGGAAATCAAACCCTTCCCTCCTAAAAAAAACCCCAACAACTTAATGGGGAGAATTTTAAACTGCTACTTCCTAATTTTCGTGATTTCATATTGCTGAGGGAAATCATTTTTAGGATTAAAGTTGACCAAATTTATGTAGAATTGAAAAAAATGTGGGAAATTTAATGTAATAGAAATGAGGTCGTTCACTGCTGCATCTCAAAGCAGCTCAACAACTCCAAGGCACTATAATGTAATGACCGACAAACTGAAACTCAGCAGTTCACTCGCTCGCTAGGAAAAGATGAAGGGAGCAAAGGGAAGCTTGGCTCTCAGGCCAGGTGATTAGGAGCTTGTCTATAATGCATGCTCCCTCTTGCTTGTTTTCTCTCCCTAGCACATTAAATATTTAATCAGGCGCTGCAACGCTAGGCGCATGGATTATATTGTCCCTCACAGTCTGCTGTTCTGCAGAGGGCAGATGGCTCTGGATCACAGCAAGTACTTACAGCAAATCTCTTCACCCTGTTACCTACCATCCCACCCACTCAGCCCCTTTCCTTCCTTTGGGTTGAAATCCCAGACTTGTTTTAGGCAACACCAAAACTCACGTTGAATGCAGCAGAGCCAATATCTTATCCTTTGCTTTAAAGTTCTGAAAAAAAAATAAATCACATCAACCTTTTGACTTTTCTGAGGGAGAATACATCATTAATATCATGGTGGTAGAGTACACGGTAGACATATTTAGAGGTTCTCCACACATAGCAGCATTTCAGTTGCCCAATATTTCAGCTCCTTTGGACAAACAAACTTGTGGTAAAATAGAATACTGATATAATGAAATGTCATTCATCATTCAGTGTTACAGATGATGTTACAGAAAGCGCCAAGTATAGAAATCTGTGTATTGAAACTAACATTCATCTTCAAAAAATCAATGTGCTAAGTAATAATAACTAACCTGAAAGAAAATATATTTGCAGAAGCTCAGCTATGCATGAAGAAAATGGATGTGAATAAAGAACAAATGCTCAACAAGAAATCATACAGCAATTTTTTTATCTTCTCAGGATTTATCTACAGAAAAATTTAGCTTTTTTTTTTTTCAAATCATATATTATAAGTTACATCAAAGTCACACAAGATGTGTTTTACATCTCAGAGAGGCTTCATTTTTGAGAGCTCAAAGGTCCACATTTCTGTTAAAACCCAATTATAAAAATCCTACGAAAATACAAAGAACGAGGATCCCCCAAATTAAGTAGTACATCAGAACCAAAGAGAATGCTTAAAGGAGTCACACAGTCCAAATGTTACATTAAATAAGAACTTGTCCAGCAGTATTTTATTATTCAGTGTTCATATTTAAACAGGAAAAAAAGAAAAAAAAAAGAATAGAAAAGGCCCTTCACATTTCTAATAACTGTTAAGGCGATGTCATTGATATTTGTATCTAAAATGAAACATAAAGTATGGTAGAATATTTTAATTAACTTGAGTTAGGTTACTTATTCCAACTAACTTAGAAGAACTCCATCCCTCAAGGCAGGATGCTCTGAACTAAGGCCTGTGTGCAGAAGACTGAAAACCTCATAGCAGTCTCACAGTTTTCAAAATCACAGCAAACTGAAAAGAAAAAAAACCTCTTCACACATGAAAAATTCCAGAAGTAGATAACCCACTAGAGAGGGCAAGACTGAGATCAAGGACAGTCCCATAATTAAAGTGATTACAATACTGATGGGCTGAGCCAGAAAAATTCTCCAAGACCACCGTACGTATTGTTTTGTAATATAAATAAAATGAACTCCTAGTGTAAGACCATGGAAGGCTGCCCTGACACTTAGCAATGTTTCATCTATGGAGGAGAATGCAGCACACATCAGAAACGTCGTACACGCAGAGACCTCAGCCCACCGCATGGAAAGATCTATAAAGCACTTGAATTAATGCAGATCCATATCTACCAGACACGAAACAATATGCTTCATTTGGTTACCCCAGTGGGGAATTAAAATACCCAGGCAGAGGTCTTCCATAGTATTATCTGTATGCTTAATTCCTAGCCTGACTTCTGTGAAGACAGCATAGGCTGAGTGCTAAAACGCTGGGGAAACACAGCCATTATTGAAACGTGGACCTCTCACAGCAAACCAGAAGGACCAGCGCGAACTGATGGACACATAAGACAAAATGATTTTGTCAGTATGTCAGACATTCCTAGTGATGAAGATACTACCAAAAAAAGTGAAATTGTGTTTGACCCAAAAACAATTTGAGGAATTATACCATAGTGACATTTTGCAGAATCTGGCATCCGTTTAGTGCTCAGTGCAGCATGTAAAAGTGCCTGGTGGACTATTGAGCCTGCTTGTTGTAAAATGTCTTACCTAAAAAAGCACACAGCAGCCTCATTATAGAGGAGCTTTGAGATAAATTATAGCTAAATCTATTAAGAGCTATACACCGTTATTATAATGTCTTTCAAGTTTGTTTACTGAATAACTGAATATCTTTAGTTCTGGATTAGGAAACATGAACTATAGATGTCAGGGGCTGTTGCTGTTACTTATACGTTCTTTACAAGGAGGTACTTTTTTTTTTCCATCTTAAATTATTTACACCTAACAAGCTCAGAAGTGTAACAAGCCCATTTTCACATAGCTCATAACTTCAGATTCACTGAAATGTATAGACAATGCTTTTCTGATAAAAAAGTTTGCATCCCAGCATTTGATGAATAGAAAGTCTGCTCCTAAACTGTTTTAATTACAAATTCAGTCAAGAATGCCTCTCATTCTCTTCTAATGTAGTTCAGATTATAGAAAGTTAGAACATAAAAAAGTTTCCCTAACCCCCAAGACATTTTTAAAAGCAAAATGTTGCTTTTTCCTTCGTTTAAATCATTCTGTTGCTCTTGCCTGAGAACAGTGCCTAACACATTTAAAGAAAGCATTTATTTATTTATTTATTTATTTATTTATTTTGCTGTTGCTATGCAAGAGATACAAGCTGCTTTCTTGTTTCATTTTATGACAAATTATCTTTTCAGCACCAGCAGTTGGTTTCAGTGTCTGTCCACTGGATCTGGACATAACTTCATGCAAACTCAGAAACAAATTTGGACATGCAGTTAGCATTGGTGTGTAAATGAGGTCCGCTGAGAATTACCAGATCTAAAGAGAAATCAACAATCAACAAGCTCCAGAAATGCAGCCTAAGCACCATGTCAATGATGATTCTCTCAACAAAAATAACAGTATTTGTAACACTTGCTGTAAGCAAGCATGAAATTGGAGGCAGTCTCAAAAGAATAAATCCACGGTGCTGTATATAGAAGTACTTCATGCTAGGAAATGGACTTTAATTAGAACATCACTGGTGTCAAATTTCTAATAAAATGTTTAAAGACAAATGGAGATAGCAGAACCTTGGGAGCTCTGCTAATGTAGAAACGTCTGTTAATTGCTGGGGATTTACATTTTTACATTAACACAAAGTCTGAGGCACAAAACTGATAAAGAGACACAAAGGCTTTGTACGCGCCTAAGCTCTTTTCAGATTGCCACGTAAACGGCGTGTTCAGCTAGCGTGGCGCATCCACAAGCTCGCAGAGCCCTCACCACCACCTCCTCCGCTGGTGCAGCCCACGGGAGATTAAATGCCACCTATGCTCCCCGTCGTGTTTTATTAGTACTTGCATGCAGACATTACCACAGACTACCTGCTTCTGCATTTAGAGGTAACTTGGTTTTACCTGGTCTTTCTTAAGGTGGCTGGAAGACAGAGAAGGATTGCCATTTTGATAGCCTTATTGCCTGCTTCCTTGAATCTCTCACACCGCCACTGGAGCATGACATAACTATCCTCTGAAGCATAATATTCTGCTGAGCCCCACATGGATTTTCAATAAGAAATTTGATAACAGATTATTGCTTGTCGTCAGTGAATGACCCGAGCTTCTCTCTGGGGTCTCTGAGGACCAGACCATTAAAAAGGTGATAAATTTAAAGCTACAGATAGCAATGCATGGAGACTCTTGAGGGAAATGGATCCAAATTATTTCTGTCCCTCCTGAAGACGCCAGGTGTGGTTGGCCAGTGAAAGTAATATGGGCACATGGTCAACCCAGATAAGAATCGGAAAAAAAACGCACAAACCCAAACCAAAATCAAACTCTTCTCCCCTCAAAAACCTGCAAACAAATAAAAAGAGTAATACCACACATATGTTTTTCTTTCCTCATTAAAATGCAAAAATGATCTTCAAATTGATGTCTTTTCACAAAATGAATAGTTTGAAGCTTGGATATTTCAAATGCCTCTGAGTACATTCAAAGTCATAAAAAAATTCACAAACTCAGAAATGGTCATTTGGGAGGTGTGGGGGTGGAGAGACTCTGTTAGAGACACAGGCAGAAATGACCTGTGCAATCGAAATCTATTCTGCAGGCCGTTGCACCTCAATAGCAGAGGATGGCTGTGCAAAAAGCCAGAGGGAAGCAGTGATATATATGTGCATATATATTTGTGCAACTATGCTCCATCAGATAAAGGTCTCTCTCTTGCATTTCTGGCTAGGACATGGGAGCATTAAGGCAACAGCGTCAGGGAAACAAGCTCCATGCTCACAGAGAAACCAGCACGCTACAGAGAAAGAAGGCGGTGAGCTCGGAGACGAGAAATAGGGAGGCTATTCCTGATCCCCTCTGTCCTACCACGTGCTGCTCTCTGCAGACATGACCTTCACACCAGAGGCAGGTTCTCAGCCTCAGCTCTAGCATTTATACCAGCCACCTCTCCTGCTCACCTCATCCTGCTCCAGCAACCCCCACGCTCTAGCTGTCACTTGTCATGTGACTATTTGTAGGACAACTGAAGTGAGTGTGTGTGAAAAAGGCAAACACGGAGCCTAAGAAACCAACCTGTAGTGGTGGCATTGGTCTCAGGCTGGTTCCGTTTTGGAGGGGAACCCTGGAGATATTCAGGATTTGAGTGGACAAGGTTCTGAGCGACCTGAGCTCGTCTGGCCCTGCTCTGGGATCGGTGCGAGCAGCTGTTTGAAATCTTGGACTGTATCTCAGCAGGACTTCAGGGAGGTTCACCTTTCACATCACTACCCTATACCCTACTCCTTAAGTTGTGAAGGACAGAAAAAGGAGGGACAGCAGTGATATAAGCACTGGATTTGTACCTGCAGAAAAAAAAAATAATCCCAAACAACTCCTGTTTTTCATGCAGTCATTTAAAGTAATTGGTTTACATAACATTTGCTATGTTTCCATTTACAGAGAGGAAAACTAAAATACTGCTAGAGGTTAAGCGACCACATAGGCCGTGTTTTAGTTTTGCTTGCACTGCCTGAAGAGAACAGCTTTCATAAGGCAGATGCAGTAGGGCTGGGGTCTTTTTCATCTGCTGTGGTGATTTTTCAATTCTGTTGGCTAAGTAAAATCTGCTGTTCTGAATAGCAAAGCATTCACTTCTGTGTTCAATCATCTTTAAGCGACTAATAGTTGTAAAGCATCTTCAGTTCATCCAAGGAAGGCCTGTAATACCAAGTTGAGTGTGCTTGCAAAGGCAGAGAGTGCCCAGAAACCTGGATATCTCATTCCGTCGTAAATAGCAATCAGACATTTTTAACAAGTTCTGCTAATTCAGAATGAAATAACTAAAAGTTGCACATTAAAGTGCAAGAAAGACTTTTGAGATGAAGTTCATTTTATTAAGCTATTTCAAATACTAAAGTTTATTGCAACATAGAGTTTTTACTCCTTTAATTGAATTTCTGGCACTAAAAGCTTGGTAATTTGAATATCTAAATGATCTGTAAGGAAATAAGTGGAGCTATGTATATCTTTTAAGTGCTAACAGTAAATTACCTATCTCACACATCTATGGGATGGGTTGTGGCATTATCTCAGGCCTACAATAAGGAGATGCATTTAGTGATTCTGTCCCAGAAGAGGCCAGGACTAAACTGGGGTTCATTAAGTTTTACTTCCATCTCCAGCAGTGCTTGTTGCAGGGACACAAGGAATGAGGACACCTTTAGTCCCGATCCACAGTTCCTGAGCTATTCTTGCCTTCTGTCTGATCCTGCAGGAGCTCTTTCCCACTGTCTGTCCCATGTAAGAGAATGGCTGCCTTTACCCCAGGAACATAACCCTGGTCAGGGAAGCAAAATGTTTGCCGTTAGTCGCAAGATTCCGTAAGGGTAGAGGAGTCATTTTGATCCTTAAAATCCTTAAAATAAATTGGAGTCACTTTCAACTCATGTAAACACAGCCTGTGTTCTTGTTATCATGCATTATCTTTGAATTGTCAATACCTGGGCAAAACTCTAGGGATATATTGTCATGCATCCTTTTATTAAGTAAACAAAAAAAAGAGTTTTCTTGCTCTAAGGATTCTTTGCCAAATGTGTTATTAGCTATTACATAAATACTGTGATAACCCCTCTGTACTTTGTTTATCCAGTATTAAAACCTACTGCATCAACAGGCATGGTGATCATGCTGCAATGAACTGGAAAGATAAAAGCCAATCTAACTATATTTGTTATGCAAGAGCTGTCAACAGTCAAATTAATAACATTTTTTACAATTAACTTTAGTAGGTGTGAATTAAAAGGAATTAGAGTAGGATGATGATTTTTTTTCTATGCAGGTTACCATTTGACAAGAATGCATTTACAGATTTAATGGTTACTGAGAAAGAAGAAACCTAAGTACCAAATTCTGAGGTTCTAAAAGAGCTCAGTCCTTTAAAAGACAGCTTTGCTGGATTAAGAACAGCAGGATTTGCTTCTGAGCTTTTAAATGATGAAACTCATAAACAGTTTTGAAGATGCAAAGTCAAGAAAATAGTAAATAAAGGTCTTTGAAGGATTAACTGTAAAAAAGATTCCACTAATCACTGCCTATGAAGGGGTGACCTTCAACATAAGCAGAGCTATTTTGTCAAACCAAAGTCGATTTGATGGAAACAGAACTAACAGGGAATAAAATCACAAATTGTCTGCAATCAAAATGCTTTGTGCAAGGTTATAAAAACATTCAGTACATCTATCAACAGTAGGACACTCACATATTTCAGGTCTATGATGGTGAAGAGCATAATAGAGTCATAGTGTATAAGGTCAAAAGGACCCTTACATCATTTATCTGACCAGCTTCATCCACTGAGCCCAGCAGTTCTTAAGGGCTAGACCGTGGCTTTGCTATAAACTCTAGGAAATGCATATTCTTGCATGGTCTGTGGAACAAGGTTCCACTGCAAAGCAGTAGCTTCAGCCTACCATGTACTGAGGAGGCAAGATGAGAAGGCTGTCTCCACCCCCTTCTACATGAGACCCCCAACTAGCATTAATGCCAAACAAGAGCTTGAGATATGTGGTGGCTATTCCTAGAGGGTGGAGAGAGCCAGCCCCTTCCAGCCTCAGTCATGGACCTCACTTTTTCCATAAGAAAGAGAAGATCTTGGCCTGGGCCCATCACCCATCTTCAGTTTTTCCTCTGTCTTTCGCTGTTCTTTGACAGGAATGAAACCTTCAGTCCCTGTCCTGAGGGAGATGGATCCAGGAAAATCTTTTGACCTGTGCTGCAGAGAAGCTTTGAGAGGGCTCCAGGGTCCAACTGGCCTGTATTAACTACCTGGTGCATTGAGAAAAGTGTGAAAGGAGATGGTGCCATAAAAGTATGCATTCAGCAGAATTTTAAATACAGGAGTCTCTTCTGAACACAGACCAGTATCCTATAGCTAATCACTGGGCAGTACAACTGCCTTTCCTTATACAGACTGTAGGAGATGCTTGGAATCTACAGTCTTCATTTTAGCCAGCAGACAACCTGCTTGCACAGCAGCTTTACCGTAGCTGCTTTTTTTCCGGGGTGATTCCTTTTGATTTATTGGGTTTTTTACTGTTATTGCAAGTGCCCAAATGGTCCAGTACACTATTTAAAGGGAAGATGCTTGTTATTAGCTACTTACCTGTAAAGCTGATGAAGCATAAAGAACACAAACCCAGATGAGAACAAAAAAAAAGAGGGAGCTGAAAAGGAAAGATAATTACCTTGTCTAGATACATCCAGGTTTTCACTAGATATATAGACAACACATCCTGTATATTCTGAGTTGCAACCTGTCATTAATTGAATTAATGAATGAATCAAATAATCAATCAATCATTAATTAAGACTAATTTTCTTCCTTTCCGCACTTCGGAAAAAAGAAGAATGGGAGATGGTCGTATAAGCCTAAGTCCACTAAAGCATTGGCTTTACTGAAGTTTGGATCAAACCCCAAGATTTAGGGACTTTTACAGATACAAAAGCAATGAGAAGGAAGGACCTAATTGCAATAACCAGACTGCAGGATACAGTTCCCTACGGTGGGCAAAAAGCAGAGGAAAAAAAGAAAGAGAATGTTTCTTAGTTGCGGCTTAAGTAAGGGAGGCCACTTCAAAATATAATATACTGAGGCTTCCACATGCATTATCACAGGAAGAAGGGAAACAGCAATATTAACAAGGATTGTTTATTCTCCTAATCAGTGTATTCTGTAGAGGAAAAAGTTAGGAAAATCTGTTTGGAATGGGTAATGAATGCATGATCACTGAATGACATACATAACAGAGCATGTTCATCCAAGTGTTCAAGCAACCTGAAGTTAAATTGGATTATAAAACATAAAGACTCAAACTGGAAATGAGACACTGCTAGATCTGGTGATATGTGAAGAGGAACTAAGCATGCCCTGGACTCAAATGGGTTGGTTGAGTTTGTGTAATTTTCGTATCTTTGGATGTAACAAGACGTATGATGCTGGGGAGGGAAGAAAGAAACTAGTATAACAAGAACCCAAACCCTACAGCCTCCTTACTCATTACATCATGCAAAGTACCAGCTTTTTCCCCTACAAGTTACAGTAAGAACTGGAGGTGGGAAAAGACAAAGGAAATTTAATAGTTTTGACTGGAGATGAGAGAGAAATGGAACAAGTGACTAAGGATCTCTTGGATAAATAGAGGTCTTTTATATCAAGAGCTGAAATATTGTCTTTTTATACAGAGTTTTAAGCAACTCATAATCAAACCTGACAATTTCCTGAATATTGCTGAAATATTTCTACCTTTAAAAGAGTACTTTACAAAATTCCTGTATTCATTCAGCATTTATTTATTAACATATTCTTCCATTTATCAGGGTTATTTGTTGTTTTCTCTGAACCAACCAGAGGCACAACTGCCATTTTATTTATTATTATTTTTTTTCTTTTTCAGGCAACTCCATGGTTATATCACAGCATTGGCTCATTCAGTTCAAACATTACCTATTGGTCTGAAAAGGGTAAAGTTGCAATTCATTCTACTGCTTGTGCTCCCTGAGAGACTTACTTTACAGATCAAGCAAGTGCATGCTATAGCCAATCTGTGGAGAAAGTGGACATCTTGCAAATGGGAACTTGCAAAGATTTTCATTTAATTTTCCTTTGACATTTCAAAGGAAATGGGGCAGATCTCCTCAAATTAATGGAAGGGCAGAGAAACCTTTACAAAGAATATTGTTAGGCCTGTGAACAATAAGTGTTACTTTTCATACTCAGTGAGCAGGGAATTTTTATGTCTTAAAAAGAGGAAAAAAAGAGAAGGGAATAATTAGACTCCTTAGTGGTGAAATACAGGAATATGAATAGTTTGAGAGAACTGTATATCCACAAGGTCAGTTCAACATTCCTATTAATTTAGACCTGAGATTGTTTCCATTATGCACAACTAATACTGCCTTTCCAGAGACTCCTGAGTTGTAAATAAAGTGACAGACTTTTATGTCAGTAATTGGGTGGTATTGAGTTATTGAGAAGTGGGCTGAAGGGGCATGATAATGTTAATGAAAGCTCTTGCACAATGCGTGTACTTGAAAGGAGTACAACGGTATAACTTGTCTAGGATGGCCTATTTCAGTAGTCAGTAAGAAGATTAATATGATGGTGTCAAACAGAGATAATTGATACCAATTTTATATATTTAAGTTTCTATCAAGGAAGTGCACTGAAATCCATCATTCCATTTGCAGTGACAAGCTGGTGTAATAGCAGCAGAATTTTTAGGTTTAATTCTTTCATAACTTGTGATAAGCTGTTATTCTGAATTATCAAGATTATGAACTGGCAGATTTAAAGATCACACTTGGGGCCAAGTAATGCTTTCCATATGAAAAAGGTATTAAAAAAGATGGGAAAATATTTTCTAAGAACTGAGCTGCCAGGGAACACTGGAACTATATAAAAAGCTTTTCAGATATAAGGCTACCACAATTCTCTTTTCTTTCTGATAGGTCCCACACAGAAAGTCTGTTCAGGTAGTGACCCCAACACCATTTTGCATTTTTGTGCACTTTCTGCAGCAGTATCAAACCTTTAATCAATACCCGCCATACACCCAGAAATCTTCACTGTCCTCAATGTGCCCTAAAGATCCAAAGATCACTGCAGGCATTTAGCAAGCAAGCGCAGTATGGTGACTTCCATATAAACAATCAGCATAACAGCTTGGAGGTATCAGTTAACAGTGAATGAGTGACACAACTGTTCTTCATGTGCACAGGTAATCCATCTCTTCCAAGGAACATCATCTTCTTGGGAAAGACGGAGGTCCATCAGGTACTTCCAGAAAGGCTTGTGTGTAGACAGCAGTCATAACCACTGGAAAGGGAACTACCGTGGCCTTATAAGGAATCATGTGGGATCACACAATGCTTCCTATAGTCTGTCCTGACTACTATGCATGTATAACCTCTTGCCCTGAAGTTTACTGATGTTGAACTGGTATTGCTTGCTGAGGACTGTCCTGAGCCTATCTGACCAATATAAACACGGCCAATCTTCAGTAGCTGTCCTATTAAAAAATAAAGTTCTAACACATTTTCTTCTTCATTCAGAGATGTTTCAACAGAACATTTTATTCCTATTCAGGTTGAGTGGAAGCCCTGCGTTATCCTTCTATTTACGGTTTTCTTACAGTCCATTTAGCCGCAAGCATCTTTGTACGCACATGAAAACTTAAAAAATAAGCAAACTTTTACTAAAGACCCTGTCCTCCTTCAGACTGACATTTAAATAAACTCTTTGGCATTCCTTTCCTTCTTTGGCATTTTTGTTTTATTTTCTGTTGTGTTGCATAAAAAATTGGTATATAAATACATCACCAATCTCCATATGGTTTCAATATTTAATTGACTGGAAATTTATTAAAAGCTTTTACAAAAACTTTCTCTAAATTAGAGCATATACATGTCACTGGACTGAACTTCATCTTTTGTTTACTTATAAATAAAACAGAATGCTACATGGCATTTTCAAATTTGCAATGATTTGTGCCAGTTTTTCTGTCTTAACTTTTCAATTTTGACGATGCATTTCCAGGGCCCATGTGGTGGGAGTGCATTGTTACTTAATCTGTGACGTTCTGACATTAAAATGCACGTGGGGTTTTTTTGAAGCAGATGAGGAACAGCCCTAATGTTTCCATATTGTTTTTATTTAAAGAACATAGACCTTACGCTTGTGTTTGGTTAGGATAAAGGCCTCTTACCTTCTTGTCACTGAAATCACCGACAGTTTAAAGAACAGATAATTTATACCACTTATCTCCCACACTTAGTCAGGGTGGATATGGGGCTTTTAAACTACTACTTATCCAGGCTGTAAAAGGCAAGGCAGCTCTTCATAACACAACCAAAATTCCTCAGGATGCTTTACAGAAGCCCGGTCCAACATGGTAAGTCCTTCTCCTTCTCCTGGGCTCAGAGTTTTCCACAACTGATTACAAAATGGAAGACCAAGACCACAGACTCATTCCCTCTCAGTAAGCCTGTAGCAGCTCCTATGCTCCTCCCTAACACCTGATGCATTAAGAATACTATGCTATTTGTCATTTAACATGATTTTTAGAGGAAACTTTGGGATGCTGTTAAGTACCTTTTGGTAACAGTTTCCTATTTATCCCAGAAAAATCAGTGTGGGGTGGAGGTACCGAATTGGTAAAAAAATTCTCGAAATATAATGTTCAGTTAGAAAATGAAAATATTTCAATTCAGATGGGCTGCTGCTGTTTATCACTGGAATTGTATTTTTGCTGTGTTTCATCTCTGTTCCCTATGGGCTCGTCTCTTTGTCTTGAACTTTTCTTAACTCAAATATATTTTTTACGGAAAAAATCTGGTTTTCTAAGCAGGTCCCAAAGCTCGGTGATTGTGGTAAGACGTACAATAGAGACATTTCTAATTGCCTGCTTTGTACAGGGACTATCAGAATATTATTTATTTAATAGTAATACTACATATTATTATTAATACCATAATTAATGTAAATTCTAATTTATGTGTAAAATTAAATGAGTCATATAATATACATCATAATGCAACATACATAAAATATGTATTTTTATTTTTATATGTATAATATAAGCATTGTAATATATAAAATGTGCAATGATACATTATTTTTATATTAGTATAATTAATATGCATATTATGTATTTATGCAGCGGCACCTGCAATTTGGCCTTCCTCTGAGAGAACTGGAGGCCATTAGTCTTGTATAAACTGGGATATAATTTTCTAAAACCTCGTGAAGGGGAAGAGAGGTTTCTTTTTTCCATCTTCCTTCTTTAGATGGCTATTAGCTTTCTAAAAAAGCAAACATGCAAAAACTGTCATCAACCAATTTAAGTATTGGATATTATAAGTCAGAAAAATGACAAGCATTAAAAAAACAAACTAGTTGTCGAAAATCCCCAAAGACAGATACACTGCTTGTTGATGTTTACATGGTTTAAGAGTTATTTGCAATGCATGAACACAGTTCTTCTACTGTGTGAAAAACAGCCCATGACCAGGCTGCCACAGTTCTCCAAGGGTGACAGCTTTTGTTGGACTGACTTTATATGAAAGCTCATAAAACCTCTACACAGGAGCAGGCCACAGATAACTTCATTTTCTGGTGTCCCTTACTGCTGTGCACAGAAGGAGACCTGGGAGCAGGGACCAGCGTTTTGGGCTCAGCACCTTCCTCACCAGGAGCCACCCCTGAAAAACTCCATCAAAGCCACGTCCTGGCTTGCAGCTGTGGCAGCTGGGCATTGCACTTCTCTGAGGATCTTCTTCTGAAGATCCATTTTGCACGGCAACTCTATAGACACTAAACCAGCGTTACTGCAGCAGGACTGTGTTTTACCCAAATCTACTGCCTCAGCCAGCTGAATGTGTGACTGCAGGAGAGGAGCACTGCTGCCTGAACCAGATGGCCACTGATAAATGTCCAGGCTGGACCATGGCAGTCCTAATTTAGATCAGCATACGCTGATGTCATCAACCATCTTCCCCCAGGTTTTAATTTTTATTATGCCACATGTAATTCCTATGATTCAGTTACACTGAAGTGTAAGCAGCTCTATACATTGCTTTCTTGTTATACATATGCTAAGGCTGAAAATCAAAACCAGGGAATCTTAGAATATGTGAACGTGTTCATTATCACTTGAAAGCTAGTTAAAAATAAGCCCCAACTAGGTAACTGTATTTCTAGTCATAGATACAAGTTCTCATGAAATTAATGTAAAAATGGCAAAAAGCCAACACATGAAATAATATGGAAATAATTTATCATTCTGTAATACAAACAAAAGCATGATTAGATTTAGTTAAATAAAGAACAAGGAAGAAAAGAGTGTAATTTTGTTTTCTTTATGACTATATCTGACTCTTTTCTGCTCAGATACGGGCTGTGTTTGCACTTCAGGCTGGTTTTTTCACATTTTTCTTTAACAAGCCTTCTTGACTACACTGGCTGCTCTTTGCCACCCTATAGTTGGGCTTTTTTTTCATCTTCTGTTATCTACGATAGAAAAACAAGAAAGTGGGAAGATATTTTACCTACACTGGGAGTGGAATATTTACATTTACTGATACAAGTATGCATAGTAAAGATATGATGCTGAAAAGCTGAAGGAGGTTCAAAGCTCAAACATCTGGCCTATTAATTTCAACCAAATGTTGACAAGCCCTGGATTACCTCACAGGCCTGCTGCTTAGGTCAAGAGCAGCAGGCACTGGTGTATCGATGTTGAATAGACTCCTACATGATCCAATACAAGTGCTTTCCTTATTTGGGGGACTGTAAAGCAAAACAGTACAGTACAGCCCACATCACTTTATCTGGAGTATATGCCGGTTAGATGACTTTATTAGGAGAGATACAACCCCTGGACATCTTCACTAAACCTGATCCTTTCTTACTCTACCATGAAATTCTGAAAAGGTATGTTAGTCTTTCACAAACACTAAATATTTAAGTTCCCAAATATACACAAGAAAGGAAGTTGATGCTTAATAGAAACATTCTTTCTACTCAACAAAAGAGCTTGAGGCTAAAGTCCCCAAAGACTATGGACATGCTGAATTTCAGACTTGGGCAGGGCCCTGCCTAATGGATCCTAGTTCCTATCAAGCTTTCATTTCAGACCTCTTTGTTATAAGTCAAACCTGTCCACTTTCAAACTTCTGGGTGGCTGAGATTTAGACACAAACTTTTAGCCATGCTGCTCAGAAGTGGCAAAGTTTGGACAAGCCCTAAAATTTGGTGTATTCTTTCCTGGTTCCTTAGAATGTGACCAGAAATATAAATTAGAGGTTGACAGTTCTGCACCCTGGAAACTAGCAAGGTTTGACAGCACAGCCACTCACTTAAAATATGACAAACTAAGCTAAAACCCCAAACCTTGCTTTTTTGCAGCTTGATGTGATGTTCACTGTCACTGATATCTTCCTGCCAGACGATCCCGCTTGCCCTATACTTCAAAAATGTGTGTGTGTGTTTAAATGACTAAAAGCTTTGCTAAAATAATTAGGGAATGAATTAACACTGATGTCAGCTGCCTTAATTAATGTAAAAGCCAGATACAGTCCTCAGAGGGATGCTCGTCTTTGCATTACACTTACATTCATGTTAAAGACGGAACTAGACAGAAATCTTAGTGTAATCAGGCTTAAATGGATGGCATTTAGAACAGGGAGGGGAAAGATATTATGTGCTCTGGCATTACCTATGGCATATAAATGAGAGCAGTTAGAGACAGCAATGGATCAATTCTGATCCAATTCCTTGCTAGCGAAGCTCCACATCAGTATAGCCCCATGGTTTTAGTGAGGCGCTGTGAAGACGCATGTGTCAGTCTATGTATCTTGGACTTTAAAATAAAAAAAGGGAACGACTAAAGGTGAATCCTGTCTGGCTATGCAATAATATTTGAATTTGAAAAGGAGGAAAACAGTTAAGTTCTCCATGGGGGTGAGCATCAGTAAAGCTTTCAGGCTCTTGACAGCTACAGGGATCTTCAAATGTTTAAGGAAGTTGAAAGTACTTACAGAACCCTGAATAATCAGGAAAGCAACTTTAATGAGGCTAACCTCAAGGAACACAGGGTGTTCTTTTCCCCCCACTGAGTGGGTATTCTGCTTTAGCAGGACAATTGTAATTGTTAAGGTAAATTGTTGAGTTGATTTTTTACCATCTTTTTTTCCTTCAGTTATAATTAGAGATGAGTTAAGATGGAAAATAGTCATAAATTACCACAAAATTTTGCTCCTGTCCTGATTATTCAAAGCCAGCCCAGAAGTTGGCTGCACCAATTAGAAAGTTGTGTTAAAAAATATGCTGAAATATCACAGCTGCTTCAGGTAAATGGAAAGATACTAAGGCAGGTGACTCCAATGATATGTAATAGAGAGACAAACATGAATCTCCAGAAAGTGGACTATACTGTGCTACAAAAGCTAGTTTTGTAATGTCTAAGCATTTTTTCTTTTCTGGAGGTCAGCATATTTAAAAAAGCTGAAAAGGAGAGTGTATTTTCAGAAAGGAAGAAGGTCATTGTGCTCATGTTTTAATCAGAGTAGAAGAAATGTGTGAAATGTTCGGTGATAAACTGCCAACAGTAGCTGTAATGCTACTACTGTGTCACGACAACGCAAGCAAAAGTGGTAAGTGAGACAATGTAAGTTTCTTACATTGCAAAGTAAGGTGAAGTGGATGAAATTTTGACTGCTGAGAGATCTGAGGGCTATGTCTACTCCATGAAACCATCAGGCAGTTAACTGAGCAGCTGATTTAGGACAGTGGGCAATGGTGGCTTCTTCCTTTGTTGATACAAAGGAGCAGTTCCAAATGGTAATTCAGACCCTACACAGGATGAATCACTTCTGTCTCTTTACTGAGGTTTGAAAGAGCAAAAACTCTTGTAAGTTGGATCCTCAGCCTAACACTACATGGGTTGCAGATTGCTACGTGCATTAGCCAGGAGCAGCCACAAAAACACTCAGAATAGTCCAGCCAAGCAACTGGCACAGGAGGATGCTAGGAAAGTACAATGACTATCATTAAAGAAGAAGCTCATGCCTTGTTTGGCTATGTTGCTCTTGCAAATCTAACATTCCCATATTTCAATATACAACACACTGCTATGAGGTAATAAACAGAGTAAAATTCCCCTCTCCAGCAAACTACAGCTGATAGAAGACCTGATCCAAAGCCAGTCAATGTTTTTCTACTGATTTCAGTGGACTTTAGATCATACCCATAAAATCAATTCTAAATTCTCATCTAACCAGAAATGGGGTACAGAAAAGACATGACTGATTTTATTGCACAGATAAATGTAAGCAGGAACTCTTCTCCCCCTGAATCCAACTTGTTTACCTGGCCAGTGTTAAATACCAGGCTTTGCTCATGTTCTGTTTAACGTTACCCAGCTATAAAATCATGACTGACACTTTTCTGCAAGAGAGGTGTTAGGTCTGGTATCTCAGCCAGCTCCAAATTTGGGTAATTACCTTCTGCCCCTGCAGTTTAAACAAGATACACCATTTGTCTTCATTACCTACCCAAAAATTGCTGTTCCAATTTGCTGTGCTTTACTGCAATAGCTGCTGCATTTCACTGCAGAATCAGCGGCTTTAAGTGGTAGGTGAGCTGATTTCAGAAAGATAGATAGTTTGTATAAAATATTCTGCGATCCTTTGAAGTGAGCAGTGCTCAGAATTATTTTTGATTTTTACAATCCTTATGAGTATGCCAGGATAGTCACATTAAATATGCCATTTGGCAGGTTTTATTTTTAAAGATTACCATATGGTCTATGTTCATCACCCAAGCTATCTCATAGAACAATTCCATATGAGTGTTTGATGTTAATTCTATTTGGGGCTGTACTGAGATCATCATGCCAGGTTAATTAAAGCACTACAAAGAATTCTGCACAATGAACTGATGCTAAAACAGAAGGAAGTGTCAGTTTTCAGTGAATAAAATAGCAATGCTAGAAGGTAATTATCTCCTGTTGGTAGCAGAAAGAAATTAAGAATATTGCAGAGCTCTGTAAAAAAAAACACAAAAAGAAAACCCCACCAACAAAAACCTGTCCAGGACTTATAACAAAGATTAACTACTTGGGTAAATTTATTCCTAACTTGGCAGCACTGAATGCAATATTCAGAACATTGTCATATAACATGTCATAAGGAATAGCGTACGTGAGTGAATAGGGATGGAAGTATATTTCAGTCTGGCTGTACCATTCTTTAACTTATCAGCCTTGCCATTGATAACTTGAAATGTAAAGTGCTTTCTCCTCTGTGGGTGTGACAAAATCAATTCAAATAATGCACTTAGAAGATGAAACCTACCTTTACTTCAAACATGTTTCTGCCAACATTCCTGAACAAAGTCCTTTCCACAGTGCTAGCTTTGGCTTTCATTGTAATTCAGTGGGTTTAATTAATCACTAGAGTGATTCAGTTTTATACCTGTGCAATTCCATAAATTTGAATTCAGGCAGGTCCATGGTAGCTGTAGTTATGCAGTGCTGAATAAAAGGTCATGCCAGAAGACCATCAAAACTACAGGAGGACAGGAAATATTTTTTTGTTCCCTCCTATTTTTTTTAAAGTGAAATATATTTTTTCATGAATCAGAAAGAAATGGAATATCTTAAAATGTTAAAATCAAAAAATATTCTGAAAAAGCAAAATCTTTTAAAATCAAGAAAAAATACTGATGTTTCATTTTGACTATTTCAGCTACTTTTAGCGATGATTAACCTGTATTTCTCAACAAGAAATTCTGAATCAGTATAGTGGCATTTTTCATTTAAAAGAAGACTAACCTGAATATTTATACCTTCTACAGGTATTGGCACCTGTGTGCAGGCTTCCACCCAGAATGATGTGCTGCAGCTCTGTTGCATTTTCTACAAATGAGAAGCACAAAATTATAGAAAACGGAAAACCTCATTTCTAGGACAGCAGGGCTAACTGAAAAAGCAGTGCAATTGACCTGCACTGTGATATTTCATGCTGCACATGGAAGAACCAACATTCCCTGCAGGAGAAGGTGGAACTCAATGAATACTGCCTGCTGCTATAGCATCCCCTATACCGGAGAGGCCAGTTCCTAGCCTTGAGAGTACCATGAGAGGGTACTGAGAACAGCCCTGAGGAGAAGAACTTGGAGGTGTTGGTGGATGAGAAGCTCAACATGAGCCAGCAATGTGCACTCACAGCCCAGAAAGCCAACTGTGTCCTGGGTTGCATCAAAAGGAACGTGACCAGCAGGTTGAGGGAGGTGATTCTGCCCCTCTACCCCACTCTCCTGAGACACCACCTGGAGTACTGTGTCCAGCTTTGGAGTCCCCAACATAAGAAGGACACAGACCTGTTGGAAGGGGTCCAGAGGAGGGCCACAAAGATGATCAGAAGGCTGGAGCTCCTATGCTATGAGGACAGGCTGAGAGAGTTGGGGTCGTTCAGCCTAGAGAAGAGAAGGCTCCGGGAAGACCTTATAGCAGCCTTTCAGTACCTAAAGGGGGCCTACAGGAGAGATGGGGAGGGACTCTTTATGAGGGAGTGGAGTGACAGGATGAGGGGTAACAGTTCTAAACTGAAAGAGGGGAAATTTAGATTAGATGTTAGGAAGAAATTCTTTCCTGTGAGGGTGGTGAGGCAGTGGAACAGGTTGCCCAGGGAAGTTGTGGATGTCCCCTCCCTGGAAGTGTTCAAGGCCAGGCTGGATGGGACTTTGAGCAACCTGGTCTAGTGGCTTCCCCCCCCTATGGGGTTCAACCACCCCATGGCAGGGGTGTTGAAACTAGATGATCTTTAGGGTCCCTTCCAACCCAAACCATTCTATGATTCTACAGTTCTGTGAAATTTGGGGAGTAATTGGATCTTATAGCACCCATTTCCTCTTCCCCTTCCATGAGCAATTTCAATGATTTGAACCATAGAGTTCACATCATACAGTAATCTACATTACAAACTACTATGCAGTACTTCATAGGCTGTGCAATCCTCTGTCTTTTATACTGTGTCAAAAGTTTCAAGGCACAGGCAGCTACAGGACTATCACACGTGAAGACTGGATGGCAACTTGGGGTTTCTGGATGGCAACTTGGTGCCCCCTTGTCCCATAATATTCCAGAAAGGACAATATCCACAGTGAAAACATCTTCATCCTTAGGTTTTCAAAGAACAAAGTACACTGCTTGTATATTTCTACATCGTGATTTGCAGGCAGCTCAAGAGATCCAACTAAAAAGTGGTCAGTCTAACACGTCAGTGTGAAGCCACACATGCAGCAAAAAGGAAATACTTTCTCTAAACACTAGCTCCTTTATGACAGGCCATGACAGACTGAAAAAAAAAAATTATGGCAAGGCAGAGATATTTTAAAGTATTCCCTTACAAAACCCATTTCTGCTGATGTGGCTGGAAAGGGTATCTTTTGCTTTCCTTATCAATCCAGTATGATCTTGCTAAAAGTATGTCTGAGGCACAAGCACTTGCACAAAGTCCAGATGAGGTTTAGGAGACTGAGAATTTGATCTTACATTTTTAAAGGTAACAAAGTTATTTTATATTAATGAAAGAGAAAGGCAGCTGATGCTTTTAGAAGTTAAGCCTGACCTTTTCAGTAATACAAAACAATCACCTTTAATGTGTACAATGTATATTCCTGGCCTTAAGAGATTAGTATAATTGTTTTTAACTTTGTTTTCTCAAGAGGAAGGACAATATTTTCAATTTAATGTAACATTTTCCTTACTGTTAAATAAAGGTCTAAGTGCACAACACTCAATGCACAAAAACTGTGAAAGATACTTCATGGGAAGTTTTTTAACCTTGCACTATGGTCTGCTCATTCAAACGCTTAGAGAAATTAATGTCAAGTCATCAGACTTTATTCCACTTTTTAATTTGTCATTTTAGATCCTTTCAAAATTACATCTAGGCATTTAGTCTGTAACAGCACTTCTATGAAAAATTTGCCAACCAAAGAGAAAGAACAGCCCCACTTACAACCCAGTCACAGCTCTCCGCTGAATTAGTGGTGTCAGTCATAGCCTGAGGAGAGATCTGGTTAACAGTTTCTGCAGCGATTTAGACCCATACATGCTGCAAGCCTGAGGCTTACTGTGGAACTGCAGACTCAGTGTCAGATGCAATGTTTATTTTGGGCCCATACTGGGCTGCATCATTATGTGTTCATTTGGCATCGGACTTGGCAGACACTGTTTGCAGAGGTCTACCACTTTGTTTTGACTGGCCTCTCTGGGCATTTTATGCACTACTGGTCAAGGTTTGAACGTGTAATATGCAATATGTAACGCAGCTAGGAGACTGATCAGCAAATCAGCCACAAATATTCTGCCTAAACGTTAGCCTTTACATTACTGAGGTGTTTTGCATCAGAACAAAGCAATGCATCAACTAATTGCATCAATGGTATGAAATTTAACAAGAACAAACACTGGATTCTGCACCTAGGACAGAGCACCGCAAGGCACAAGTATAAATTGGAGGAGGAGCGGCTGGAGAGCAGCCCTGCAGCAAGGGGTCTGGGGTGCTGGTCAACAGCAGGCTCCACAGGAGTCAGCAGTGTGGCCTGGAGACAGGAGCCGCAGGATCTTTTCCACTTGCACCAGGGAGACGATTTGCATTTGGCTTGATTGTCAGGGTTTGCAGGGCCAAATCCTGCCCCGGCAGAAGGAATCCAAGAGGAGAAGAGGGAGGAGGGGTTTTGTCTCTGCCCAAGGGCTCGTAACTCTCCTTTGCAAGACAACCTGGGAATCAGACCACCTGGCCCAGAAAACTTGACACTTTTCAAACTGAAAGCNACACTTTTCAAACTGAAAGCGGGGAGAT
>VYZM01002744.1:1316-21990 GCA_013398915.1 Dromas ardeola
TTGGAGTACAGCCTTGAAGCGCAGACACGGAGGCACTGGAGAACAGCGTTTCCACGCGGCGGGGGTACGGGGGAGCAGATGTGTGCTCCGGCGGGTGCGGAGCGGAGGGAATGAATGAGCCGAACTGCATCAGGATGCTTCGCGTGGGGGATTGAAATGTCTGTGTCACGCGCTGTCACCGAAGGCCAAGCTTTAAATAGGAGCTCTCTATAAGGCGCTTGCGTAACCGCGGTGCTAACATTAGCTCCTGCATGGGACAGGGAGGCTAAACGGGGGGAAAAAAGGCTAATCGAGAGGAAGCAGGATTGGTTTTCTTGGTTTGTTTTTTTTTTTTTTTTTGTCCTCGTTGCCCTCCCTGCGCTTGCCACCCAGAGGATGGGAATGATGGGGCGGATTGGACGCGGCCCCGAGGGTTGTGCACGCAAAGGGTGGCGGGGAGGCTGCCACATCCCCTTGACGCCGGCCGAGCTTGTGAAGACGTCCCCGTTGCGTGCGCGGGCAGGGAGCGTTGGCTATTGTTTCTCCTCCTGATGAAGTGGTTCTTGTCCAAGCGCTGGCTCTCAGCTGGAGCATCCCGTATCCCACCTCAGAGGCGTCCCGGGGCTGTGTCACTCTTCTCCCCCAGCCTCGAGGGATGGAGAGAGCCGCCTCTGCTTCCCTGGTTGGCGTTGCCCTCCCTGGGAGAGGTTTGCATTCAGCTCCTCGCATCCCCAGGGCGGGGAGGGCTGGAAGTGTTTGCTGATTTAAAAGCGAGGTGAAAAAAAACACCCTTTACTTGAGTCAAGAAGAACCCAAGTGACTTGATGGGTGCCTGGTTACCAGGAAGGGGTGACAACCTCGGGAAAGGGGTGACAGGCATTGTCCTAGGGTCCCAGCCCAGGGAGCAAAGGGGATGAGTATATTGCCCTGTCAAAGGTGGCTTTTCAGCTCTGGAGCTCCTCCTTTTAATATTCCGAATCCCATCCCAGCAGGTAGCAACCCCGCATGTGCTTTGCCACTCTCGGAATTCTGCAAAAACCCCGGAAATGGCAAGACTCGGGTCCTCCATGTGCTGTCACCTAAGTCTCCCCTCGGGACGCAGCTCGGCGCGGTGAGATCTCAGCCCCGCACGCCAGCACATCGTTCCCAGCTTAAATCTAATTTCCATCATCAGTCTTTGGCTGGCGATTCCCCCCTCCCCCCGCTATCTCCTCTGCCTCCGATCCAAACAGCTGTGCTCCCGGGGGCATGGGAAAGCATGGAAATCTTCAGGCAGATGCTCCGACTCGAGCTGCTCTTTAATTCGGATGATTTAAATGGAAATCATGAGAGCCGACTGCGGGACGAGTCCAGCCGCTCCGCCGGCAGTCGAGCGCTCTGCGTTTTACGATCGGAGCTTCCGCGGACCTGGATTAGTTTGTTTTCGTTTCTCCTCTTGCCTGCTGATCGCCCAACTGTCTCGGTGTTTGGGCGAGATGCGAAGATGCTTCGAAATACCAATAATAATTAAAAATAACAGGCAGCGGGAACCCAAACTGCAGCCTGCCGCTTGGCCAGCGGCCACTGGAAACGGCTCAGTCCTGAGCCACGGAGATAGGACCTGGCGTGAAAACCCCCGTGTCCTGGAGGCTCTGCGGGGGTGACGGGGGGGTTTTCATGGATAGCAGCCCCTGACCCCTTCTCTAACTCCCCCTGGAGCTTGTTTGTTGTTTTTTTTTTTTTTTTTTTTTTTTTTAAGAGGTGTAAAGTGCATTTTCTATTTTCTATCCACATCGAGTCACTCGGCTCCGGCGTCCCACCCTCCGAATCCATCTGGCTTGCTGCCCGCAAGATGATGTTATATAAACCACCCCTAAATGCGGTGTCTGGGAAAAGCGCCTTTATGTTTTAATTTCCAAATAGGCAGGCGAAATTGAGTGCTCTGATTGGCATCTGCAATCAGAGCCCCATTCAGCCGGAGCTGTGAAGGGAGCTGATTGCGACGAGCGCTGCTCTGACCTTCTGGGGCCGCCGCCGCTGCCTCTGCTTCATTAACAGGATAAATATTTTTCCAGAAACAACATTTCGGAGCTGCCAGAAGTCACGGGCAGGGATGGGGACTATTCTGTGGCGCGGCCTGTGTGGAGGCAGTGTGCTTGCGTGCTCTCCGGCTTAAGATTTGGGGGATAACAAGGTATTTTTAGCTGGGGATGCTGCCTGGGACGTGGCGGGGGACACCTGGGCTCTGTTCCCGCAGTGCCACCGAGTGGCACAGTGCGATCCTCCCTCCTTCCACGCTTTGCCTTTGCTCGGCACCTCTCCTTCTTCCTTTTCCATTGAGCGATGCCGAGCAAGGACCCTGTTTTGGGATATTTTGGCTTATGGAGCCTTGATGTGGTCCCAGTGCCTGGGATAACGTCCCGGCACTTAGAGTGGCGATGCTGGTAATGGGACAGGGAAGAGATCTGTGTCCCTGGAGCACATCAGGGACGCGGGCATGGCTGATAACCCTTAGTCCTGTGCTGTCACCGTGCTGCTGTGCCCAGGAGTTGGTACCGAGTCAAACACCACCGAGTGCCAGAGCCTGGGACTGGGATAACAGCATCTGCGGCATCAGCTGAGCCCCTCCATTGAGTTACAGCCTGGTCCCTGCTCCAGGGGCCTCTTAGCATCCTGCAGCCGGTAATAGATGTTTTTAATTCTTAGGGAATTATTGAACAAACATCAGGGAAGTATGTTTTATGGTCCAGAGCCGGCTCTGAGCATCGTTAACATTGTTATTGGAGACGAGGCGGATGATTTAAGCAGGGACGTCTGACAAAGACGCACACCTGTCCATGAATAAAAGGCTGCAATTTAATACCCGCGCTGTTAATTAAGAAGAGGATGAGGGTCAAGTGCGGTGCCCATTCCAAAGGTCTCCCGAGCCTGGCAGGCGAGGTGACAGCACTAATGTCTCCTTCACCGTTCCTTGGCACGCCGAGCGGGCGAGAGGGGGGGGTCTTGTAAGGGCACGCAAGTGTCGGGCACCTCGTGTCGGCCGTGGTCTGATGCCACGTAATCTCAGTGCCGAGCCAGGCGCTGGGAACGAGGAGGTGCTGCCAGTTTGAAGAGCGGGGAGTGCATCCGTCTCCTGTCGGAGCGGAGCAAACTGCCCTTCTGGCCAGGCGCTGACAGCATCCGCGGCTCCGGCTGGCGCAGGGAGAGGCTGGCGCATCCCTGCGTCGCACGCCAGCGCCTCGGCGGTGCCCCCCACCCGCCTGCCCCCATGGCGAGGTTTTGGGGTTTCATCGCTTTGTTTTGCGTTGAGCAAAAGGCATCCCATCGCTCTGCAGCGATGAGCTCCTGAGCTCGCGCCGGTATGGCCAGAGATGGTTCAGGGCATCTCACCACTGCCGGGTCAAGGGGATTTAGCTCTGACCAGGTGAGGGGCAAATGTGGCCAGCTCTGACTCTGGACCCATGTAATCCCGAGCGGTTGCATCCGTGTGGGGGAACGCAGCGCTATGCACCGGTGCTCAGGCTTAGCGGGTACTCTACAACGCCTGGAAGGAGGTTGGAGCGAGGGGGTTTGGTCTCTTCTCCCAAGGAACAGGCGATAGAACAAGAGGAAATGGCCTCAGGTTGCGCCAGGGGAGGTTTAGGATGGATATTAGGAAAAATTTCTTCACCCAAAGGGTTGTCAAGCATCGGAACAGGCTGCCCAGGGAAGTGGTGGAGTCACCATCCCCGGAGGTTTTTAAAAGATGGGCAGACGTGGTGCTGAGGGACATGGGTTAGTGGTGGTTTTGGCAGTGTTAGGTTGATGGTTGATGATCTTCAAGGTCCCTTCCAGCCTAGACCATTCTCTGATTCTACTCTGGCTGTTAAGACGACACTAACTGGTTTAAGGGTGGCATTGCGTGGTTGTGTGTCACTACTTCTCGCTCTGGAGCTGCTCAGGGCTTTGCTAGGCATGATTGCCATGAGGTGGTTACATCTCCCAGGTGACAGATCCCAGCTGGCCACGGCTGCTGTGGCAGATGCAGCAGCACCAGCAGCGTTGCACTCGTATCGGTTTGGCGTATTCGGTATAAATTGTCATAACCCACGTCATGCCAGGGCGCTCCACAGCCCCAAAGCCAAGCGATGCCGGAGCAGCATCCCTGGGAGCTGAATCTGGGGGGAAAGGGGCAAAACAAGGAATTGCGTCTTCACATGGTTATGGGTTGGGAAGGTAAAGGGAGAACTTTCCCAGCTGGGAAAAGGCCCCGTTCCTACTCCCTTAACGTTCTCCCTTGGTTCCTCCTGTTGCGTTAGGGCTTGCGAAGACTCAGCTGGGCTGCTTGAACCCACCACCCGTGGGCATGGTGGGCACGCACCAAGGTATGGTACTGCGTGGTCCCGCTCATCTCTAGGCTTCCCAGGTTCGCGTCTCTGCTAGTGACTGAAAAGGTTGATTAAAAAGCCAGTGCTAGAAACACGATAATCCTAGGAGGGCCTCAGAAGCAGAAATCTTGTATTTTGGCTGCCAGCGAGCTCCAGAAATGCTGGTAAACACTGATTTTTGCTTCATTGGGATGCAGGGATGAGCCTATGGGAGACTTTGGAGAAGCAGAGCTTGTTTGCATGCATGTTTAAGCGCACAGGCGTAGTCGTACACATGTTGGCATACAGTTTGGTTCACTTCACTTGCATCCCGCGTAGGCAGCCACGCAAGGAAATTACTTCTGCATCGGTTGTGTTCCTCTGTTACAATAAAGGACCAGCAGCTGGTGAGCTCCTACCGCTCCTCGTCTGCCTCCCCTTGGACCAAGCAACATCTCTTCTCCGGTGTAACTTGTATCTCCTCCGCTTACACATTTCAAATTGGTTTTGATGTCCTACTCTACAGCTTTCCTACTGCCTGTAGCTCCTAGGAAAGAAGGGAGGTGATGGAAATGCCGTATCCATGGTGGCGAGATGCTGGTTTTTCATGATGAGGAGGGCTCTGTCCTGCTGCCTGCAACATCTACGTTACCTTCTCGCGTGAATAGCTCGGGTGCCCATCTTGCGTGCAGCAGCGTAGGTTGGAAGTTCTGGGCTCCCCAGTTCAAGAAGGACAGGGAACTGCTAGGGAGGGGACAGCAAAGGGCTACCAAGATGATGAGGGGACTGGAACACCTCTCTTATGAAGGAAGGCTGGGGGACTTGGGTCTCTTCAGTCTGGAAAAAAGACGGCTGAGGGGGGACCTTATCAATGCTTATAAATACTTTAAGGGTGGGTGTCAGGAGGATGGGGCCAGGCTCTTTTGGTGGTGCCCGGCAACAGGACAAGGGGTAACAGGCACAAACTTGAGCATAGGAAGTTCCATCTCAACATGAGGAGGAACTTCTTCACTTTGAGGGTGGCAGAGCCCTGGCACAGGCTGCCCAGAGAGGTGGTGGAGTCTCCGTCTCTGGAGACATTCCAAACCCGCCTGGACGCGTTCCTGTGCCACCTGCTCTGGGTGACCCTGCTCTGGCAGGGGCTTGGACTGGGTGATCTCCAAAGGTCCCTTCCAACCCCGACCATTCTGTGATTCTGAAAGCCCCTGGTAAGCTCTTTCCAGCCGGATTTCTGGGGTAGCATCTCCTCTGGGAGATTCTGCTGGAGTCTGGGATGCTTTTGAGTCTTTTCCACCAACTTGCGCCCAAAGGGAGAGGGTTTGGTGTAGGCAGCTTGGTGGGGAGGGGAGAAACCACCCAGCGACAGGCGCTGCGGGAGGAGAGGGAGCGGCGTGAGCTCAGCCGTTACCAGAGCCTTGGAGGATCCCCAGATGAGGGTATTGTTGTTAATTCCCCGATGGTGGGGGGGAAAAGACTTTGATCAGAGCTTGCACCTCATTAGACATCAGAGAATTGAGCCGTGAGACACCGATCCATAGGCAGCCAGGCTTCATTAGTTCTGCCGCTCGTGGGACCGCTTGTTTAAGGAACACGTAGATGCTACAAAATTGACTTTTGTTTTTAATTATTTTTATGAGGACTCGATTCCCCCCCGCCCCGCCATGTATTTTTGCTCGGAGGGCTCTAGCGAGATCTTTGCAGCAGGCTTTGGGCGGCCACAACCGGTATGTTTTGCTTCGTCAAAGCAAGGCAAAAGTTTTCTTTGAGTTGAATGTTAATGTCCGTATCCGTCTGCTGTGCCGAAGAGATCGTATTTTGGCTCCTATCCCCCATGGGTCAGGTTTCCAGCTCAGGCTCCCGATCCCCCGCCACATGTCCGTGTTCCTCCTGATGCTGCATTGCGGGAACTGAATCCCGACCTGATGGTTTTGATTCAGCCCCCAAAAAAACACCCCAAGTTAAACACTACAGTTCAAGAACTCCGGGCAGCGGAAATGTCATAAAGAAACATTTCGACATTTCCCAACTGGACCTTTTCAGAACTCTCTGAAAAAAAAATAGAGGGAAAAGGCAGAGGGACTTGTCAGCCGTGGTTTTGGGGGCGATCAAGCAGATTTCGGAGCAGCAGATGGATGGAAACCTGGGCTGGCTTTTGGTATTAAAGCAGAATGGGCTGCGGTTCGGGGCTGGGTTTGGAGAGCTTGGCGTGATGGGGTTGCGTGAGCTGAGCTGTGGGGGTTTCCGTGCTCAGCTCTGCCCCTGGTTTCGGAGGAGCATCCCTCCCTGCAGCCTTCCCAACGCGGAGGGCACGGCGGCGCCTCCGTAAGCGTAATTCCTCTTGAAACGCCTCGCTTGAAAGATGTGGAGGCGGATAAATGGGGCCTCTGAAAAGCCCGATTTGCGCCATTCTCCTTCTCAGCTGCGCTCGGAGAAGAGAAGTGGCGAAAACACAGAAGCCCCACGTGCTACAGACGGACCCCACAGCTGAGGGGAAGGAATGACAGGCTGGCGGAGCGCGTTCCAGTGGAGATCACAGCCCGGCGAGAAAATAGAAGCAGACAAGGTAGTCCTGCTATTGCCTCCAACCTACTTGATAGAGAAATGGAGAAGAAAAGCCGAGCGCGGAGCAGATGAGAGAGACATTTGCCTCCTTGTGTGCAGGCTGACAAGAACCGGGGATGGAGGAATTCATCGCGGGTTCTCTGTCGAGTGGAGTGGAGGGGGGGGGAATAGGAAGCCATCCAAGCTGATTAGTGAGAGGTCTCTCAAAGAGACAGGCTGGCTGGATTTAATTCCCTAGTCAGCATTCCCAGTACATTGATCTCCTCCTAAGTAGGAGGGAGGGGGAGCGGAGAAGAGGGATGGTGAGGAAGGGGGGGAGAGGAGAGCAAAATAGGTTAGGAGGTGGTGAGAGAATGAAGGCAGAGGGAGAAAAACGAGGAGTGGTGGAAGAGAGGAGGAAAATGGAGAGGAAAAAGGCAGGGATGGAGAGGGGACAGGGATGCAGGGGTGGCGGGGATGCAGAACCAGCTTTAGTGATGTTCCAGCTGTGCCATCAGCCGGCACGAGAGCTCCCACCTGTGAGGGAGGCATTAGTGGTGAATAATGAAGGACAACCCAGCTTGGTTGTCCTCTGCTAGGTCCTCCTCACCCATGGTAGGAATGGAGCAGCCCTCCATCACGCTCCCAGCCATGACGGAGGAAGGGCAGGGGATGCAGGAGCAGCTGGATGTACCCCTGACCCGTCCGGGTGGGGAAGGAAGACGGCCAGACGCTGACAGATGTGCTCCAGAAGCTCGGAGCAAGCGCAGGTAGCTTTAGCATTCGATACCTCCTGCAACGCCGGGGCTGGAGATGGGAGAGATTAAGTCTTCGCAAGACAGGATCTCCCACTTGCAAGAAGCGTGAGGCTTTAATTTCTAGCCCCAGCTGGTTGTGAGATATTGGGCATTAAAAGCACATTATTCTGATTACTGTCTTACTTCTTTTTCCACTTTCATCCCTCACTTGGATTTCAGCTTGATTTCTAGTGTGTACTCCCTCAAGATCCACCAGTGCCAGAAGTCAGTGCTGTATACCATTCGAAAGCTCAGCCTCCCAAGCTTTCAGATGGTATAATTAAAGCATTAATCTCTTACTCCAGCAGCCTGCGAGACAGCAGCTGCTAAAACAACACGGAAGGACTGCTACAAAAAAAAAGGTGCTTTGCTTCCGAGACAACTGCAACAACTTTTGGGGTCAGCAAACATCCTCTTGTGCCGGGGAAGGCTGCAGGGGCAAGAACAGTTCTGGCCTTTGAAACTAGAGGCTGCTGTTGAGTCTCAAATCTGCTCCTCCCTAAACAGTTGGAACCTGCCACAGGGCAAAACGGAGTTGAATTTCTTCATGCTTTGGTGAGCTTGGGTCGGGCTGGTGGCTCCTCGCGTCCGAACCAGCTTCGTTCTAGTTGAAATACCTTCGGGAAACGCAGGCTTGAGCTTGGGCGTCGCTGGGAGAGGCGGCGCCGTGCAAGTCGAGGATCCGTAGTGATGCTGTTGGATGCAGCCTTAAAAATCACGGAATCACGGAATTTCACAGGTGGAAGGGACCTCTAGAGATCATCTAGTCCAACTCCCCTGCTAAAGCAGCATTGCCCAGAGCACATCACTCAGGACTGCATCCAGATGGGGCTTGAAAGTCTCCAGAGAAGGGGACTCCACACCCTCCCTGGGCAGCCTGTCCCAGTGCTCTGGCACCCTCACCGTAAAGAAGTTTTTCCTCATATTCAATAGGAACTTCCCATGTTCCAGCTTGTGCCCGTTACCCCTCGTCCTGTTACTGGGAACCACTAGAAAGAGCAAAAAAATGTTTGGTTTTTTCCTTGACATGGGAACATTGATTGTTTCTTTTATTTTTTTTTATCATCTCTGTGAGAAACCTGGGGTTTTTTGTGGTTGGTTTTTGGTTTTTTTTTCGTTGTTTTTTGTTTTTTTTTTTTAAAGATGCTGTTGCGAGTAGCTGGACTTAATCTCTGTGAAGAATATTAGATTGTGGCACAATATTGAGCTGTAGGAGACAGAGGGCTGGGATACCCTGTGTGGGAGCTCTGCAATAAGGGACGGCTCCCTGCTGTCTGGCTGCGGCAGGACTGAAGAGCAGGTACCGGAGCGTGACTTTATTGAGATTACTGCTCACCTGTAAGGCTGGGGAGGTCTGTTGCCGCTTGACGGAAGGGTGACAATGAGTGTTCAGCCTTGATTAAACACCGAATATTGGCTTCAGAAGTTCCCCACCCCTGCAGGAGCCCCAAATCCCTTCTGTCCTGTTCCTTTGGCATCCAGCTGCACAGGGCAAAACATCTGCAAGGAATGGGGTCTTGACTCACCCTTGCGAGGGTCCAGTTTGGGGCTTGTGTAGGTACGGAAAGGAGAGTAACCTGGGGAAAAACGATAGCCTGGAGCTTGTGGAGGTGCCCTGTTCGCTTGCAGGCTGGGATGGCACCATGCCCCGGGTAGCAGGACCCGTGGCTCTCCGTAGCAGCTTTTGGAGAGGAGCAAAGCCTTGGTTCACCTCGAAACGCAAGCCATGAGCTCCGGTAGTGGGAGAACAGGCTCCTCCCGAGGTGCTGTGGCCTCTGGACCCAAGCAGGGCTTCTCTTCATCGAGGCGTGAGATGCCAATGATTTTCATAGCTTGATTAACACTCTTCAGACCGATTTCCATTGGCCGCTGTGGAGGAGCAGGAGAAGATGGATGTCTTCCATTACTTGATGTAATGACTGTGAGGCAGCCTAATGAAACCTTTAGAACCAAAGTTTACCGAGAGCCCCACAAACAGTGATCAATAGCCAGAGCTCCAGGGTATAGATTAGTGGGGGCCATGCTGCAGGAGACCAGCAGGGAGAGGGGATGGAGTCGGGAATGCTGGAGCAGGGAAAGGATGGAGGAGGAGGGATGTCTTGGGCATGAGATGGGATATGTAAGGAGGAGAGGTGGGAGGTGGTGGGTTTTGTTGCTCCCACAACTCGTGCCTGCCTTTGTTCAGCTCTCCGGTGCAATGTCACTGGTTTTTCCATTCCCTCTGGGGGAAAATCACTGCATCTCCAGGCTCTAAATTGCCTGCAGAGCTCTCTTGCTGCCGTCCTTCGGCTGCAGTGCCCTCGAGAAAAGAAGGAGCGAGCACAAAATCCTTGGCAGTTGGTAAAAATTTCTCCCAGAAGAGTCAAGGTGGGTCTAGGCTTGAAAAAAAAAAAAAAGGCAAAATAAACCTCTTAGCCACTTCCAGGAGCTGCTTGAAGCTCCACGCTCCCCATCCAACCCAGGGGGACCATGGCCAAAAGCAAGCCTTGACCCAGGCTGCTCTGGGGCTTCTATGAGCCATTGCATCAGTCTCCCCTGTGTGCTGGTAGTGAAAAATTAGTGCAGCACAGCCGGTTTTAATTGACTGGCCTGTTGGTAGATGGACAACGATCCCGGGAAAGTGATCTAAGTGTACACTTAAGGCCATCTCTGCACGCCTGGCTGCAACTTGATGCTGGAAACTTGCATTATGGACCTGGACTGCATTACGCTGGGAGCAGGCAAGCGCGGTCCCAGCTGAAGAGAGGTCAGTCTGCAATTTTCAGCTGAGCGAACAGGTCGGGCAGGGTGTCGGCGTTAAGCAGGAGATGTTCCTTAGCTTTTGCTTGTGGCAGAAGACAACTCCTTCAGGCTCCTGTCTCTCGCAGCTGGTGGGTCCCACCTGCGGGAGCCGTGGTGTTGGGAGGGCAGGGACGTGGTGCTTTTAGCATCGCCAGGCGCCGGTGGTAATGGGATCCACCTGCTAGCACACAATGCTGGAGGAATAAAAAATGCTCCATTGTGCCTCCGGAATAGCTGCAATTAACAAAAACCGAGCAGCCGAGGGCTGGATTCATCTCACGGAGGCTGTGGGAGACGGCGTGAAATGTACCCACAAGCGCTGATTGGGGTCTCGAGCCTAATTAGCCCCCAAGAGGCGCCCAGTTAGGATGCAAGACTGACGTGGTGCGGGCTCCAGGCAGGCCTGTCTGCACAGGAGCTTGTGAGGAAGGGCCGAACACCATCCTCGAGATGCTGTCGACCCGCAGCTGTAGCAAAAAGGGCACGCAGGCAGCGTTGGAGCCTCTGCTGTGCCGGGCAGAGCCATTGCCCTGCTAACGGCAGCCGAAAGGCTGCGAGAAGCCATCTCCAGCCCTGAAGATGGGCTGGGGCTGTCCAGACGAGATGGCTAAGGTGTGCCGAGCGTGGTTATCTGCAGCAGAGAGGGTGACATCCACACCTCAGGATCAGGGGGGCACTTTCAGCCCTCTTGGTTAACAGCAGCCAAGCCCGTGAATCCAGATGTGGCCCAGCTGTATCCAGGCAGGTCTCCAGCCTCCTGGGAAATGGTGCTGATGCCAGGCAGAGCCCCTGGGGTTGTCCCGAGGAACGCTGCAGGTTATTTATATATTTCATAGGGCCAGAGCAGTAGGTTATGGCTCCAGGCCTGTGTTTTATTCGTGACTCAGCCATTTCCCCATCTACAAAGTGAGGATAATGGTACGTTCTTCCTTCAGAAAGAGCTTGTTGTCTCCAAGGGGGTTAAAAACGCTGGCAGCAATGCACCTTAATGGAACATTTCCACTTTTTCGAGTTCCAAGAGCAAGTTTTCGGAGAGGATGATTCCTATTTTATCTGTATTTAATACTGTCAGGTGCATGGCAGAGGGAAGGTGGTCGCATCCGAAGCGGGAAGAGGAGAAAAGGACTCTTTGGGTCCGCTCTCTGTGGTGGCGTGGGGACTCGATGTGCTGAGCAAGCACTTGTAAATCAAGGCAGCAAAAATTAAAGGCCCCAGCGATGGCTTGGATTAATCTGCTCTGACTTCCTTGGCTAAAAGTTGGATGTCAATGTCGGGGTTGTTTTGCCTCAGGCTCCCTAGTAGAGGAGAGAAATGGGTATCTCCAGCGGCCATTTATCTCCTCCCAGCCAGGCTGGTTGGATGAATTGCCCTCTGGAGGTGCTGGTCCCTCTCCCCATTGACAGAGGGAGCTCCGGATACTTTTAATATATTTATATTAAAAATATACGGGGAGGGGGATGAAGGCGAATCCTGCCTGTGGTATTGGAAGGAGGCAGGTCTGCAGCTGCAGGGGGACTTTGGGCGCAGAGCTGCAGGGATGCTCGCAGTAGCTATACCTAAGGCAAGGGGATAACCAGCCTTTTAGGACCTACCCTCTCCCATGTTTCGCATCCCAAGGAGTGTTTTCCCCGCTGAATCTCCCAATGGAAGCTGGAGTTTTTCTTGCCATTCTAGTCGTGTATACTTCATGGTTTGGCATGAAAACCAGACACAAGCATTTGCCGCGTAACTGCGTCTCATATGTACAGGCACAAGACCCTTAAACTACTGGTTTTCATGAATACCGGCGAGCAAATAACACAGGTTCAACTAGCAAAGATTTGCATGTAGACAGTAGAGTGATGGGCAACATTATAAAATCATAAACCGGAGGAAATGGAAATACCGGGCTCCTAACTACCAAACCCCTAAGCTCCGTGTGTTTTGTCTTCCTAAAAACTATTCCAGAGATGTCAGAAACAAACTACACGCTTCCACAGTCTCTCGTGTCCTCCTCCTGTATTTCAAATGAATAATAGATAAAGGAATCATTTTATTTAAAGAGAATGAGTTGAATGGAGTTTGCTTTATAAAAAAAAAAAAAAAAAATCCACACAAAAAAGCGCTGCGGCATTTGTCCCTGATTGCTATTATAAAAGAAAACTTCCCTTTTTTCATTTATTATTGAACTAAATTAGGTTGATTGTCAGAAACTTGTGTGTCTGGTAAAAACGTTGCCATTGTGAGTGGCGCTGAGATGAATGCATTTAATTTACCCCTTCGGTACGTTCAGCAGGCGGCCGGTGAGCGGCTCCGGCTCTCGGCTTCCCTACCTCCTCCCGGCAGGGCGATGCCCAAGTTTCCTGCGGAATTTTCCACGATGGGATTTTTATCTCTTTGCAGGGGCATCTTCTCCCCTTGCTCTAGGGCTGGGTAGGGAAAAAGAGGACAAGGTGTTGGCTTCTTCCCTCTTGACGGGGTGCCATAGCAGCCGAGTCCTTGCCTGGTGGTTGTTTTCGGAGCCAGAAAATTGCCCGAAAGCTGCTCAAAACAGGCAGCAGTCAGGTGTCGCTTCCAGATTGCCTTGTGGTTCCCTCCGTCGGAGCCGCGGGAGAGCAAGGCTGCATCCTCGGGCAAAGGATGAATCGGCAGCCGAAGGGGGATGGCTGGTTTTTGGGAGGCTTGCTGGGGCTTTGCTGGGTACCAACGGATGCGCAGCAGAGTCGTTATCACAGAGACAAAAGTATTTCGGTGCCGCCGTGGGCAGCCTGTGACTTTGCTGGAAGTCAAGCTGCGGATAAACAATTTTCGGCTCGGGACAAGGCGCGACAGATCTGTTGGTAGCCCTCCAAAAGCACCGTTTCTGATCTTGCTTGGATCAGAGGGATGCTGCTGACTTCAGGCCCGCGTCCAGCTCTTCCGCGGGTAAACGCAGGCCCCTCCCAGCTTGCGATGGAGAAGACATCACCCCCGTCTTCCTCCGGTGCTTCCAGGTGCCAGGAACAAGCCGAGGGCGCGTTTGCCTCTTGGAAATGAGAGCAGTGGGGATCCTAATCAACGTGCTGTAGGAGTGTGCGGAGGGTGTGGGCAGAGCTCCTGGGCAGGGGCAGCGCAAGCAGGAGGGAAAGACGTTCGTCAACTGGGGTTAATGGGCGTGATGGGGAGGGAAGACGTCGCCGTTGAGATTCCAGCCATTGAATTCAAGGTTAGTGCTCGTTGTTGGTAGGCCAGGCAGGCAAAGGCTAAATCTCTGCATTTCTACTCGCTGCACGCCTTGAGTGCATGCAAAATGCGCGTCTGGGTCAACGGCGGTGGAGGCTGAGATAGGTGGAAAATTCCTGGGGGAAGCCCAGCTGGAGAGAGGACATGGGCTGAGCCGTGCGCTTCGCTGCTAAACGCTGGCGGTGCAGGGAAATCCTTCGCTGGAAGAACAAATGAGCCCAGAACAAATGAACCCAGAACAAATGAACCCAGAACAAATGAAGGGCAACATCTTGAAGCGGAAAGAGAGAGAGGGGGTGGGGGTTGCAACCAGGCCTGCGCTAGAAGTGGTTGCTGAGATAAATCAGCAGTGAAGGGAAATCTTAAGAGGAGGGTGATGCTGGGCTATGCTCTCTGTAAGCATTAGCTTAACGTGCAGGCGAGAACGATGTTCCTGCGTATTTGTGTTTAATTTGAGCGTTTGAAGCTCGCCTCGCACAATGCTGTGAGCGTGCAACGTGTCGTAGGCGCCGTCCTCCACCCCATAGATGTGTGCAGGAGCCCTGGGTGTTTTTTCGGGAGGCGCGCGGCACAATAACCATGAGGTGAGCTACGTAAAGCTCCAGTGACTTCTGGTAATCACTGAGCGTAAGAGCTGAGGGCAAGAGCAAATGAAGGATGTCTTCTTGGAGAGGAGAGGCAGAGAGAAGGAGCCACAGCAGACCTTGGCACTCAAAATGTTTGCCGCTCTAATATTGCTGGCTGGAAGCATGATTCTTCCCTCTGCCAGTAGGTCTATGCACACAGAACTTCCACCGCGGTTGCAATTAAACGGCTCTAAAGTGGTTGTTTCTGTCAGTGCTTGTTCTGCCCAAGGAGCAGGACAACCTGTCCCGGTAACCTGTCCACAGCGTATAGCACTGAGCCACTTGTATGCAAATAAAATGGGAATGCTTGGAAAAGCCAGGGCAGCTGCTCGGGTCGAGTTGTTTCTTGTTTGGATTGGCAAAATCGGAGCCAAAAGCAACTTCACGAGCAGAATCTCTCCAGCCGCCCTTTTTTTTTTTTTGGGCTTTATTCTCACGAGAAGTCAACTGCAAACGGGGAGGAGGAGAAGGCAAAAGAGGGAGCAGGTTTAACTGAAACTTTCCCCCGTTTTTATTGTGGTTTGGTTTAGCTTGAATTTCAAGCTAGGCGCGGGCAGGAGATTGTAATATTGTGATAGCAGAAACCCAGCGAGCAGCTTCGATGCCAGGCTTTGGGGTTTGATGGCAGGGTTGGCCGTGCAGGATGGCGCTTCCCAAGATCTATTGAGGATCAGCTGCAGCCACGCAATGAATTTAGGGCCAGAAGGGACTTTTAGATCACATAAACAGGCCCTAGAAAGTCATTATCTACCTCTTTCCTGAGCCTAGGATTTCGTGTTTGTCGAACATAAATCTTCCAAAAAGGTGTTTGGGGTTGATTTAAGCATCTCGGGAGATGCTGAATCCAGGACTGCCATTGGTAGTGGATTTTAAAGGTTAATCACCCTCACTGCTAAACATTTGTGCAGTATTTAATTTGTCTGTCTTTAACTTCTGCTTGTTGGTTATTGCTGTGTCTTTCCCTGCCAGGAGAAATCACCTGGCATTTTCTCCTTTGATCAAAGTGGACCACCTCCTTCTCTCCCGCTCGAAACTAAAGAGTTTCATAGAACCGCAGAATAGTTTCTTGATGTCCTTCAGCTCAGCTAGTTTTTATCACCCAGTCCGTCCTCATAGCTCTTTTCCCTTCGAGTTTTCTCCAACTTTCTCCAACTTTTTCCAACTGCCCAGAGAGGTGGTGGAGTCTCCATCTCTGGAGACATTCCAAACCCGCCTGGACGCGTTCCTGTGCAACCTGCTCTAAGGTGGCCCTGGTCTGGCAGGGGGGTTGGACTGGGTGATCTCCAGAGGTCCCTTCCAACCCTATGATTCTATGAACTTCCCTTTTTTGAGTTATTTTTTAATACGAATATTAGAAGGAAAAAAAAAAAACATCAGAAGGGCTCTGCAAAACCGAGGGGAGATTTTCAAAGCCGGCAGGATTCCGGGGGATGGGAGAGGGTATGGTCCGTGTCGTGCTCCTCCACGGCAGAAATAGCCCAGCTAAGCACAGGGGGGGCCTGGCTACTGCTGGGCTTGGGCCAGAAACTGGGGAGGTGGTGGTGGTGGTGGTGGAATAAAAAGCTTTTGTGTTTTTAAAAAGTGTAATAGATTTTAAATTGCATTTCCTTTAATGAATGAGTCACCCAATTACCACAGCCTGAACACCTGTGCCCGAGATTTGAGGCCTCCAGAGAGGCTTTCACTTCTAACAATATTTATTACGATGAGTGTTACGGCATTCGATGGGATCGGCGAGGAGGGAGGTCGTGGGCGGCGGTGGGTGATCTTCCCTGCAGATGCTCCAATGCCGCGGTGGTGCCGCCGGCGTGTGTGGCCTGAATTTCATAGAATCGCAGAATGGTTTGGGTTGGAAGGGACCTTAAAGATCATCTCGATCCAACGCCCCTGCCCGGGGCAGGGATACGAGATCAGAAGGGGGATTCCCTACTGGTAGGACTTGGAGACACCAATGTCACTGCCAGCCCATGGTCTCCTTGCAAAACCCTGGCAAAGAGATGGATTTGTAGAATCATAGAATGGTGAGAGTTGGAAAGGACCTCTAAGATTTTCCAAGTGTGCATTCCCCGGTGATGTCCCCAAAAAGCACTTTGTCCCCTTCCATCCTGCCGAGCCCTCGCTCTTGAAGGAGGACGTGCTTTGCCCAAAACTCCGCATGTTCATAGAATCACGGAATGGTTTGGGTTGGAAGAGACCTTGAAGACCACCCAGTGCCACCCCCTGCCCTGGGCAGGGACACCCCCCACCAGCCCAGGTTGCTCCACGCCCCGTCCAACCTGGCCTTGAACCCCTCCAGGGATGGGGCAGCCACAGCTTCTCTGGGCAACCTGGGCCAGGGGCTCACCACCCTCACAGCAAAGAATTTCTTCCCGATATCTCATCTAAATCTCCCCCCTTTTAGTTTAAAGCCGTTCCCCCTTGTCCTATCGCTGTTGTGGTTGGGCTGATTCCCCGGGTGGCCCAGGACCATCCAGATGGGGAGAACTTGCCCTGAGCTGCTACCTGGAGACACCAAGGGCTCTTTTTAGGGTTTTTTTGGGGGGGGGAGTAAGTGAAGGAGCAACTGCCACACAGCTAGGTCTGGTTTAATGCCTGCAAAGTTGTGCAGATCACCAGGGAAAGGAGCTGAAGAAACCTGCACCTGCAGCAGAAACAGGTTAAATCAGGGGCTTGTCTGCGCAGCCGTCGGCGCCACGGCTCCCTCAGTGCTGAAAGAGCCTGTGGAGTTTATCAAGAACCACAAACTGCCTGAGCCGGTTCCTTGTGCTGTGAGCCGCACTGCTGCTCAGAGGAATTGGGTTTTGCCCTGCCTGGGCCTGATGAATTGTCTCCCAGGTGGTGGGTGTTGGTGGGCCACCTCCTCCTGGGATAAAAGGCAGCCAGGAGGGCGGTTTGGGCAGCCACGCAGAGGAACGGGAGGAGAAATACCTTTATTTTTGGCGTCACAGGCTGTGCGCAGGAGCTCCATCCCGTTCGCTGCCTGGAGACCTGCTTCTTGCAAAACGGGAGAGGGGTTTTAGGCGTCAATTCCCCCTCCTTCAAAATCCAGGTTGGATTTTGGAGCCTTGGTGGTGTTGGTAGCGGGCGCCGCAGCGCTTTGCGGTGGGTTATTATCCACCTGCTCTGCCTCTTCGGGTCAAGCCGGAGCTTGAAAGGTGTTTTTGACCCTGCTTGTGCATGGGATGCCAGACGGGAGATACCGGGATCTCCGGCTCGAGTTATTGGCTGTGTGGCTGAGGTGGTTTGGGGTTAAGTGAGAAAGGATGGGGAAGGTGGATGTGGTAGATGAAATAAGAGGAAAATGCTCTTTTGCTGCCCGTCTCCTGCTCTTTTTGAAGGACATCGGAGGCTGTGCTTTCTCCTGGGGCATCCCTGTAGGATCCCAACGGCTTGGCCGTGCGTTTGGTGGGAGAAATACCAGTAACGCCAGTGCTTGGGGGAGAAAATTGCCCTCCCGGTGTATATGTGCTCCCTGCGCGTTCTGTGTGCCATGCAGGCGAGCCTTCCCGAGAGCAAATTAACACTGCATCCCTTGGGACAGCAGGGACGGGGCTGCGGTGTGCCCTGCCACCCTCCCCTTTGTGATCCCCCCCACTTTGGGCAACAAAAGAAGGCAAAGACCCATCCCAGCTGCAAATATTGGCTGTTTCTTGCTCAGATGTAAAAACTTCTGGGGGTGTTGGGGGGGAAAAGATGTGTTTTTGCGACAAACCCACATTTCGGAGGCGTGGGGGGCCGAGATGGCTCAGTTTTGAACCCCCCCCCCTTGCAAACCAGCGGATGATTCGAGTAGGGAATTAGGCATCTCACCCAGTAATTTCGCCTCCCTCCCACCCCAGCGCGGACAAGGGTCGGGGCCGCAAAGCCCCGCGTGGCGTTGGGGATGACGGGCGAGCTGTTCCGGCACATCACCCCGGCAGCGGGCTGCGGCCGCGCCGGCTCAGCGGAGATCAGAGGCATAATTATCCCAGCTCCCGTCCTCTCCGCGCTCTGCCAACGCTTCCGCAGGCCAGAGGGCTGAGCTGACGTATTTATGCACCTTCCCCTCTCTGTGTTTAAACAGCACCTTGGAAAACGCAGTAAAAGAAGCCACAGCTCTTCTCGGTGTCCTCTAGGGGTTTTAATTTATTTTTATTGGGTTAGATGCTGGCTTCACTGTGGTTTTTTAGGTGTTGGGGGTTTTTTTTAATGCTGGAAGTTGGCTTTACTGCGAAGCAGAGGTGGTACAAAGAAATAGAGGCCACTGAAATGCAGGGCGTTAATAGGTATGATAAGTCAGGTTAGCACGGAGGGATGTGGTAGAGCTGTCAATAAGCCGTGGGGTTACTTTAGCTCCACGTTTAATAGCAAGGCTGTATTTTTTTCCACGTGGTTTTATGGGTTCGAGCCCCTGTTTTCACTGGGGCACAGCCCGAATTCCCCGCTGGGTTCCTTTGCGCAGTCAGGCGCTTCTCCTGCATCCCTGTGTGTGGATCCCAGGGCGGGCTGAGGATGCTCAGTGCCTGAGGACAGTCTTCTCCCTCCCAAGAAAACCCCAATCCCAAAAAACTGCTGTGGAATTTATTACATTTTCCAGCTCAGGTGTGGACTGTGCAATGGAGAAGTTTTCTATGCGTCTCCTTAGGCCACTTTATTATGCTCATTAAAAAAATAATGTTAGAAATTGTTTGGGTTTTATTTTTTTTCCTCAAGAAACAGTTGAATCCTCCGCACTTTGCGTGAACGAGCATCCTCTTCTCCTTGCAGGCAGGGCCAGGCTGACTTGCAGCCACTTCCATCCTCCTCGGCCACGCTGGACCGCTGCATCTCCTCGAGGAGAAGACATCCCCAAGGTACCGTGCACTGGTTGTTTTTTTCTGCTTATAAGCTGGTGTGTGCCTGAAGGGTGTAAATCCATTTTCAAAGCCCCGAAGGTGGTTTATTCTGTGTCTGCGAGGTGCGAGGTTGCCCGTACGGTGAGTTTTTGGGCGCGTGGTTTGATCCGGTTGGCGTTGGGTAACCTTGCTTAATCCACAACGGGAAGCTTTCGGAAGCGATTTTTGCAAACCCGGAGATGTTTCGAGCTTAGGAGGCTTTTGACCTGTCTCATTTTATGCTCGCCTCCTGCATTGCTAAGGGAGAAGCTTAGAAACGTGAATTACGTGAAATACAGCGTGAAATCTTTTGTGATATCTTAAATCGTGTGCACATGCGCAGAGGCGCTTCCATCCCCCTTAAAACTCCATCTCTCCTTCCTCAGTCGCTCCCTGCCTGGTTACGTTACGCCACAGCAGCAGAATGTGGTGTATTGTGGGTGGCAGGAGGTGAGGGACGTGGATTTACGCTCCCTGTCTCCCTTCCCCAGTGGCACCCTGTCCCTTTTTTTCCTTTCCTCTCCGCGCTCCACCAGCACCCAAAGGCAAATTCCACCCTCAAATCCCGACTCGGACCTGGGGATGGTGGGAACAACCTCCAGCGGGCTGGGGGCTGTGTGTTTGCGGTTCACATGGGGGTTTATTTAATGATTTTTTTTTTTTTTTATCCTGTCCTATTTTGCAAAGCTGAGAACCATCTCAGAGAGCATCTATCAGGCTGAAAAATTAATATTTCTTCCTGAATATAAGTTTCCAGCATCTACCCATTGTTCCTGCGTGGGTTGTGTGCACTCCCTGGTACTTTGAGATGCTTTGCTGTTGCAAGGCTCAAACGTGTTGCTCCGTGCTCTGGATTTCTCCTTTGCTGCAGGGTCTTTTTCCGTGGCCTTTTGGTTTTGAAGAAATAAGAAAGCTTCTAATGCCAGGGGGTGGGGGCGCGGGTGGGCTGTGCGTCATTTTTCCAAGGATATGGGTGAAAAAACACCCTGAAACTTCAAAACTTGGGAAAGTTGCAGGTGATAAAGGGGGACCTTCTAGTTGCTCTCCCAGTTCCATCCCACCTGGGTGTCCATAATCCCAGCCGGCTGCTCCGGTCCAGCGCCGGCATCCCGCAGCACCGATGGGATGGGAGGGCAGAGACCACCTTTCTTCCTCCTGTGGCATCAGAGCTGCGTGACATCCCCTTCCCCGGGCTGCTGCGGTTGGAAGGGAAGGGAAAAGAGGAAGGAAACAGCCAGGAAAGGCAGAAAGAGGGAGAGAAATGGAGGGGAAGGAGCAATGCAGCTCGAACAGCCGTAATGATCCCAGGCTTTTCCAGTTGCTCAGTGTTTGCCACCTGATTTCATCCCAAACATCCTAAACTGAAAATAAAGTGCTGTTTAATAAACAGCAGTCGGCATTTCATTTCCCTGAATGTTCTGGTAGCAACTGCTAATTATTCCAATGATTTCCCCCCCACCGTAATTATTCGGAACCAACTATTCACAGATTCCTCCATTGACTTCTGTATCTGTACAAGCGCCTGCCGAAATACGTATATATTTTGGTGTCCTATTGAAAATTCAATAAGA
>VYZM01002751.1:7973-18941 GCA_013398915.1 Dromas ardeola
TGTCCTCAGTTGTGTCCCATTGCACCATTTCATCTCTTTTGGTACAGCAGGTGGCTTGGTAGAAAAATGGACAGGGCTATGCTTTGACTGAGGGGGGTGTATTTATATGTCAACCCTACCTCCCACACAGACTTTGTTTCCTTCATCCCTCTCTTCCTCTTGGCTCTGAACACCATCTCAGTTCTCTTGGCAAGGTGGATGGGCATGGTGCCCTCAATGTCTTTGTGGAGCAGCAGTTAGGTGCTGAGCAAGGAAATCCACGCATAAAAGGCTCAAAGCTTTTCTTTGAGGCAAAAGCTCTCCTAAAAAATAAAATGGTCCAGGAATTGTTCTCTGGTTCTGAGACCAAGTGGCATGCCATAGCTGGTGACCAAATGGCTTATGCTCCTTCTCTTATGCTCCAAAGTAAGCTCTCCGCATCAAAACTGCTTACTGGGGGTGGCCTCTGGTGCAAACTGTCCTTCAGATATTTCAAAACATTGTGTGTGAATATGCTTGATGACGCAGTCTAAAACTGAGCTATAGATAGTACAATTAAGCTGTATCAATGATGTCAGGTCAGTGCTTGAGCCCTGCACTTATTTAGCTTGCATTATATAAAAAAGTAATAAGTATAAAGTATAGGAATAATATGAGCAAATAGTCCTACTTGACACTTTATGAAAGATGCAAAACAAAGGGATAAAACGCAGGCATTTAGGGAAAAGAATTAAATAGTTGGAGGGGTTTTGAAGGTTTATGACAAACTATTACTTTCAACTGTTTTGGTTTGGTGTTTGTTTTGTCGGTTTTATCCAGAAAGAGGTGACCTTCCCGTTCAGAAATCCTGAATGCTGCATCATGGTGAATAAAAGACCAACTTTCTTAGTAAGGTACTAAATGGAAAACTGTGAAAATCATTCAGGTTAGAGGCAGTTGTCGTTAAATTCCTGTGCTTTTATTACACTGCAATACTGCAAAGGACCACGACTATTTTAGTATTCTACTACATCTCACGTAGTCATCATCCTGTATGTCATTTAGACACAGTGTCATAAACTAGAAGCTTGATTCTCTGAAGTGCTCAGTGCAATATGCCAGTCACCTTCAACCCCCCAATCCACTAGACTGCTTGTAATAACTCTCCCAAAGATACCAGCTCCTTCTCATTTTCTCTACCTATAAAATAGGGAAAAAATGAAAAAAAGAAAAAAAAAATCAAACAACCAGACACTTTAGTATTGTGTCTGCAGAAAGGAAAGAGATTTATGTATAAAGTATGTATGCGTTTGTTTGATTGGCGTTGACTTTCCAGCACTGTGGAGGCAAGCAGCATCACTTAGGATAATACACACCTCATCCTGCTTACACTGGGTTGGGACTTGACTGCCATTCAAATACATATTTTCTGCTTTGTTAAATTAATTTGACACAAGGCTGCTAGCTATAATCACTGGTGAATATGATTTATAAAACTAAAACACTTGTAGCGAAAGGATTATTTCATTATTATAAAGACTTATGTTACCTCTTATTATTAAATGTTAATTTTAACAGTCAGTGGCAGAATGACTTCGGTATATTTACGATTTTGTGCCTACATAAAAATAATTAGGCTGACATTTCATTATCATAGTTATTAGAATAACTGAGAAAATAAAGATTGCAATAAATATCTTGCTATGCTTTAAGAAATAGAGTGTATTAATAGAAGAGATAAAGCAGGAGCAAATATTAAAGTGTCATTAGAAAAAATGTCAATATGTCATCTGATTTTATCTGAGAGCATACCTTTGATCAGAATACTATGCGAATTCACTCAAAATCCAATCTTCTTTTAATGATAAGGCAACATTTTGATCTTCATGTTGCTAAGCAGAATATAAGAGTTCATAGCTAAACACTAAATTCTCATGACTGCTCAGTATTTTAAGTAACAAACTACTTGTGCTTACAAATTACAAATTTCATACTAAACTGAATTTTGTTATTGCCATTCACAGACTGTATATGCAAGTAGTCTTCAGTTTGGTGGGTTTTTTTTGGAAAAAAGTGTTCTAGTTTATGAACATAAAAGCTACATTTAAGGTATTAGTGGACGTATCACATTTTTCATTGAGTCAATCTGTTAAAAACTAACAATTCTTTCAGCTCTAAAGTGAAACTGTGTAAGCGAGCTGTCTAATCACATAATTCATAAACAGGGGAAACCAGTTGAACTGAATTTTTGTGCGAAACTGCATAACATGGATGTAAAACCATATTATGTGATCCATTTCTGGATCATTTATTTAGTGATAAAAATACTTACAATATTTTAAGTGTAATTCTGTGTTGCAAAGAATTTTAACTGGAGTCACCCATGGACTCTTTCTCTCCTCAAAAAATTCCAAAGCTAATTGTCTAAACCAGAAAGCAATTAAATTAAATCAGCACCTCTGGCAACAAAATAATTCTTAAGGAAGCAAACATGCTCCTTTTCAGACACAAGTGCACTCACCTTGGCAAATGCTATTAGGATTTGGAGGTGAGGTCTAGCCTGACACTCATTCCAGTGCTCTAAGACAGGTTCTTGCTAATCTACTGCATATTCATTATTATTATCATTATTATTGTTATTGATGTTATTGTTGTTTTTACTACTACTACTACTAATAATGTGAAAAAGAATTCCTGGGAGCCATGGGAAACATGAAATTCTGTCTCTATTAACTATTGGTTATTTTGGTGATGATAACCATGCAGTAAGCCCTTCATTTTCTAAAGGAACTGACATTTGCTGATGTACATAAATAGGCCAGCTGTTCCTTTTTGGGGGGTAAAATGTAATATACAGTTAAATCTACTCAAATTGCTATAAAAATCCCAAAAGTAAAGTTGAAAGTCTTTCACTGGGGAACCTGAACAATAAATTCCTAATTAATTAGAAAGAAAATAATTTTCAGTATAAAGTAATGCATTCAAATATTTAAGAATGCTGTTTTATGTTCCCAAATGGCAATAATTTAGGAAGTGAGAAATAAAGACATAAAGACAATCATTTTGCTATTTAATAGGGAATGTGATGGGTAATGAAGCAAGATTACAATTAAATTCTAGCATGCTGTGTCCTACAGGAAAAATCAGCTCTAATGTTTCTAACCTTTATCAACTGGCAGCACTACAGTTCTGATCTCCTAAGTAGTTATCTATTTTGTCTGCATGGCATTGACCAGGATTAATGCTGCAAGACACTAATGGAATGAATAATCTAGATAATCTTAAATGTGTTATACTGCATGGTGACCATAGGACTGGAGGAATACTCTATGGATTGCAACTTCACGTGGTCAGAAATATTTACTGGCAGCATTTGCCAAATTGCAATGTCTAAAATTAGGAACCTGAAGCCATATACTGTCATCTCACTCTGCAGTCTGACTTTTTCATGAGTACTGAGCGCTTCCGACCCTATAAATGTTAATGAGACCTAAAAGCCCGGAAAACCTCTGAAAATGTGGCAACTTTCTTTTATATGGTAACTTCAATTATCTAAATTAAAAATTATAACTGAGAGTTTTTTCAGGTTTTCATTGTGTGGTGGGGAGGCATAATGAACAACACAGGCTGCTGCTGATTACTTGGTGCTAGGTGTTTAGTAAAGCAGTTGGCAGCTAATGCTGTCAAGCTAATGCAATAAATTTTTGAACAATAACCTTTTAGGGAGATACCATAGGTGGACATCCAACAACAAGAGGAAGCTAAAGCCCAAAGAGGAATTGCTTTCTCAGCCATGGACCTGAAACATCAACTGAGAGGAGCAGGTGGCATATTCTTCTGGGTCCAGTTTATGCTGGTCTAAAGTGGACTGGTGGTACGGAAGCTCTGGTTTGTGTAGACGTTCGTGTTTTGGAGGAAAGGGGTTGCTATCCACCACTTAGCCCATGCTGCTAAGCAAATAAATTTAGATTTGATGTCAGTGAGCAGTGTGGTTCTGTTCCAGTGACCACCACTCCCAATCTCCCCTCAGCAGTTTGCAGACACCTTTCCTCCTATTTGTTTTGTCTGCACCTTGCAGAAAGGAGCAGTTTGAAAAGAAAGCTATGTAGAGTTGTCCTTACAAAATGGTAGAACTGCCTAAACCTCCTTAAAGCCAAGTCATCCCAAATTCATGGACTGACTGTAAGACGGATGGGAAGTGTGGAAATAGAGCAGATATTTAACCTCCCCATTAATTCCCAACACTTTTCTGAATGGCACTCACACATTATGTTAATGTAAATATGTCTTTGTGTCATTGGAAAGATGCCTGTGTAAAACAATCAGAAAGACTTACTGTCTAGAGACTGGGAACTATACAAAGAGATTTTCTGTAAGTTTTTGGTACCAGAGTCATGCAACTGAAGACTCCTTAAAACACTAAAAAAAAAACAACAAAAAAACCTGCTTATTATCCAAAAGTTAGGTGACTTCCTTCAATGTTTTAATGTATTCTTGCATATTAAAAAAAAAAAAAATCTTTTTTATTCCTTAATAATAATAGCTAATATACATTTTCAATTCAATAATGATATTTTATTACATATAAAAAGGAACTTTAATCCAAATATTTGTAATCAATTGCTTCATTATTTCATTCTGAATTATACTGTATAATTATGCCTTTCTAAAATTATTTATTGTCACTTCGTTGTACAGTTTCTCTTCAATGAGTTTAACCAGGTATCAACATTTTTTCAGTGATTTGATCTCAAGCCAGAAATTAACCAATGTTTTGTACGTTTTAACCCCTGTACCATAAGACCAAAGTCACTTGGGAAGAAAAAAAATGAGGAGGTCATCGAGTCCGTGTTGTTACTAATGATGAATTTCACTTTATCATGTACTTTATGCGGTTTTCCTCAGAATTTATTCTTGGCTATCATAGGTGAGGAAGCTTCAATCACTTTTAGTCCAAATTAGTTCCAGGGCATAATATACTTGATTACCATCTTTTTGTCTCCATAATCAGGCCTTATTATTTCTCTTTTAGTCCTATTTTCTTGTTTCATCTGGACCCAATCATAAAGTGAAACTCTAAATAATTTTCCCAACGTTTGTTGTCTGCCCCTCCAATACTTCTACTGGTATAAATGCTTCTTTTTCCAACCTAAACCAACATTCATGTGAGAGCTATGCATATGTTTCATTTTTGAAGGATTTAAAATAGAATCATAGAATTGCCTAGGTTGGAAGGGACCTTTCAGATCATCTAGTCCAACCATCAACCTAACTCTGGCAAAAACCATCACTAAACCATTTCTCTAAGCACTATGTCTACCCGTCTTTTAAATACCTCCCGGGATGGTCCTTCAACCACTTCCCGGCGCAGCCTGTTTCCAATGCTTGATAAACTTTCAGTGTAAAAATGTTTCCTAAAATATACTGCACTTGAATTTTAGCTTTGAGAGAGTACACAGATCTGACTACTAGGGCACAGTGCAGGCCTCCACAATTTTCATTAACTTGTCAAAGCACCAAATACAGCACATGACTGACTGGAATATTTATGTATCAGTCTTTTTTCTGAAACTGGCTGAAATCTTGTACTGTTGAATCAGAAATCACTTTTGGATAGTATGAATCCTATTTATATCCCATCTATAAATATACATTTCCTGTCGGGTAGTTTCCTGAAAGGTCAAAGGTGGCTGAATGTCTCTTCTGTCAGATTTCCAAGTTGGTCGGTGCTTTGAGGAGAGTCTGTTTGCAACTTTGAAATGGTAAGCTTAAAAAATATGAAAAGGTTTTAGTAAATTTAGAACTACACTTTCCAACAAACATGGATTTCATAGACTAAGTAAGAACTAGTAAATACTTGAACAAAGAATTTTTTTTAAAAGCAGAATGACACAAAACAGAAATATAGGAGGTTTTTGGCAAATCTGACCTTGCAGGTCAAGTCCTTTCCTTCAGATTTGCCCTCAGTCCAGGAATACAATGTTTTTTGGGGCCTCAAAAAATCCACTCTCTGACTCTCCAGGGAAAGAATTTTCTACCATTACATCAGAGACTCCTTGTTTATTCTTACCCTCTCCCTGCCCATAGTCCTTTGGTTTTGTGGAAAATGTTCTTTCTCCTTCCAGAGATACTGATACATTAGCCCTGATAACACCAAGAGAGAGTCATTAGAAAAAAGCAAACAATGAAATTGTGAACTAGGCATAAAGACAGACATCACCTGTGAGAGCATCACATCTCTCCGTAACTTGTCTTCCGATCATTTTTCTGAGTTTGGGAAATATTACAGGTGAGAGATATAAAACAAAAAGAAATGTTTGCCTTACCCTGACAAGACACCTAACCTCACAAACTTTAAGGAATACATGAAATACCCAGCAGCGTAAGTACTGGTTGCACAATCAAAGTTTGAAGACACATCTGCATGGCAATGTGCAGTCCCCTGCAGAGAGAATATATAGACGGTTCCAAACAAGCTGGACTTCAGAAATATTCTCTCAATATAGCCACTGTTATATTTTAACTTAATCAGATCAGTGTGCTAACAGCACATTCTTACTAACGTAGCATGGCCATACTACTTTTTGATCTCCACTTCTAGATCTGCATGATACCACTGAGACAAACCCGTTCAACACACAGTAGCTGAATATGTTAACAAGGCATTCCACTGTTCCACACAGGTATATTTCAAATGCACACACTCCAGTTCTTCACGCACTGATAATTTGTAGAGAATTCCAAAGCCTTGAAAAAACAGTTTGTGTTCACGGGACTTTTATTAGATATAAAAACAAAGGAGTCAGGTTTACTTAATGGTAGCAACAGCCTTAATCTCAAATAGTTCAACTGTTTAAATGATTTTCGTTTTACTCTTTCATTATATCTGCATTTTGTATTACGAGCTACAAGGCAGTGGTGTTGTTTTACTCATTATCTGAGGAAGTACTTGGACCATTTAATGCAATTTCGTGTTTTATGTGCATTTGAAATGTTATAAACTGCTAAAAGCTGAAGAAACTGACTGCCTTGTAGCACAAAAGTATGGCATGGTCTAACAATTATAGAAAAACACTTTTGTCAACAGACTCTCCAACATTATATATAAACAACAGTGACAAATAGCACTTATCTTATTAATACTTCACTACTAATCCATCAGCTTTAAGTAAGTCTCGGATGACTTAAAACTCTGAAGATTTCAGCCAGTAGCCTGCCTTAGCTTGCATGCTTCAACAATTTTATTATGTTAGCTTTCTTTCTACATACATAATGCACAGATAAACTGATCCAGTGGGGTGCTGCCTTGTCCTCAGTGTTCAGTAGATTAAATGAAGTCCCAGTCTGAGTAAAATGAAAAAAGAAGTAGCGGTGGTAAACACATATACAACATGAAGAAATAGTATTGTACATCACAAAGGAGAATCAAATGCAATTTTAGTATTAGATAATTTCCTCAAAGTTAAATTATAACCAAGAATCTTATATGAAAGGAATATGTTTTTACCAATATGAAAGTAAATTCGATTTATTTTTTAGGTAAATTTCTACAGGGAGAAAAGAGGATAGAAATGTGATTTTTTAGGAATACAAGTTAAAGTCAATGTTATCAACTGAACAAAAGTGAACAGTTTTCACTGTACAGTTAGTTAAAGGGAAATTTCATCTCACATCTCACCGTGTGTGACTGATCAACAAATCCCTACAACAGAAGAAGACTCAGAGGAGAAGGTCACAGGCAGTGTGCTCATGAATTGAATATAAGGGGTAATCACAACTGCTATAAAGCAAGCTAACCTTATCTCAACAGAAAGGAAGCATGGGGTGACTTTTGTTTTATATAAAGGGCTGTGTCAGTTGAGTGGATCAACTGTTTTTTTAAATGGCCTCTCCTGAGTTAATCAAGAAGTGTAAATGTCTTCCCAAGTTAGACAGACCAGAATGGGGGAAGTGTATAAGTAGCTCAGCCCAACCTACAGTATAAAAACTGAGCAACCAACACAAAAAACTTTGAGGAGATCAGTGGGCTCACTTCAACTGTATATTGCTTACCAGTGGCTGGGCACATGCAGTTTCATGATGGTGAGCATACAGAGACTTTACCCTGAAGATATGCCTACTTCTTTCGATTGCTTATGGGTGAATTTTGATAAAATATCTTAAAATAATGTCTTTCTAATGTCAAGTATAAACCTCCCCTGATGCAGCTTTGAATCATCCCCATGCGTCCTATCACTAGATACCAGGGAGAAGAGATCAGCATCTCCCTCTGCACCTGCCCTCCTCAGGAAGCTCTAGAGAGCAATGAAGTCACCCCTCAACCGTCCTTTTTTCCAACCTAGGCAAAGCCAAAGTCCTTAGCTGCTCATAACAGGACATTCCTTCCAGCCCTTTCACCACCTTTGTTGCCCTCCTCTAGACATATTCGAGTACCTTCACATCCTTCTTAAATTGTGAGGACCAGAACTGCACACAGTACTTGAGGTGAGGCCACACCAGTGCCGAATACAACAGGATAATCGCCTCTCTTGACCGGCTGGTTATACTGTGTTTGATGCATCTCAGGATGCAGTTTGCACACTTGGCTCCCAGGGCTCTGCTCACTGTCAGCCAACACCCCCTGTCTGCTACCTCTGTGTAGATGACAGATATTCTAGATTTTTCAAAAGGGAGATTCAGATCCAAATTATTGACCTCTTACTTGAAGTATTTAAATATAGGTATCTATACAAGCCATGAAGCTAAGCTCTCATTATATTCAGTGGACAACTTGTCATTAGAGTCAAGGGAATCTAGAGAGCTATTCAGTTCACACAGAAGTAGATATCTACATTTAATCATCTGAATGATGAAACAAACATAACCAGAGCATTCTTCCCTGCAGATAAGGCTTTACACCACCACAGCTTTACTCTTTTTCCTTAGAGATGTTCTCACCGGCATCCTGTAAGGATTCTGTAGTAGTTTATTCATGTTCTAAACCAATATGCCTCTCTAATGAATTATTTCCATGTACATTCACAGTATGTGGAAGATTTAATTGTATATTTGTGTATGCGTGATATTACAGGAAAATTTTGAGTCACCTGATTTGAAAAATTACATGATTGCATGAAAAAGTAACATGATGGATAATCAAGATATTTTATTATACTTTGTAGCTTCGGTTTTGCAACCTGACACTGAATCAAGTAGTTTTGCCCACTTAGATTCTCATTCATTTTGCATTGCCTATAGTGACAAAAGCTAATTTTGTAAGTCTGATGGAATCATAGAATCACAGAACGGTAGGGGTTGGAAAGGACCTTCAGGTTTTGAATATCTCCAGAGAAGGAGACTCCACAACCTCTCTGGGCAGCCTGTTCCAGTGCTCTGTCATCCTCAAAGGAAAGAAGTTTTTCCTCATGTTCAGACAGAATTTCCTGTGTTCCAGTTTCTGCCTGCTGCCTCTTGTCCTGTTGCTGGGCACCACTGGAAAGAGTCTGGCCCCATCCTCTTGAGACCCACCCTTTAGATATTTATAAGCATTGATAAGATCCCCTCTCAGTCTTCTCTTCTCCAGGCTAAACAGACCCAGGTCTCAGCCTTTCTTCATAAGAGAGATGCTCCATTCCCTTGATCATCTTTGTAGCCCACCGCTGGACTCCATCCAGTAGTTCCTTGTCTTTCTTGAACTGGAGAGCCCAGAAATGGACACAGTACTATGTGGCCTCACCAAGACGGAGCAGAGGGGGAGGATGACCTCCCTCAACGTGCTGGCCATGCTGTCTTTAATGGACCCCAGGAGACCATCGGCCTTTTTGGCTACAAGGGCACATTGCTGCCTCATGGTCGTCTTGTTGTCCACCAGGATTCCCAGGTCCCTCTCTGAAGAGCTACTTTCCAGCAGGTCAACCCCTAACCTGTACTGGTGCAGGGGGTTATTCCTCCCTAGGTGCAGGACCCTACACTTGCCCTTGTTGAATTTCATTAGGTTCTTCTCTGCTCAACTCTCCAGCCTGTCCAGGTCTTGCACAGACGTCTGGTGTGCCAGCCATTCCTCCCAATTTGGTGCCCTCAGGAAACTTGCTGAGGGTACACTCTCCCCTGATCCAGGTCATTGATGAATAAATGTGCTGAACAAGACTGGATCCAGTACTGACCCCTGTGAAAAGAGCTAATTATAGGTCTCCAACTAGACTTTGTGCCGCTGATCACAACCCTCTGAGCTCTACCATTCAGCCAGTTCTCAATCCACCTCACTGTCTGCTCATCTAACCCACATTTTCTATACTTAACTATGAGGATTTTTTGGGAGTCAGTGTCAAAAGTCTTTCTGAAGTCCAGGTAGACGNGTTAGCCGTCATCCTCTGCTCTCCCCCCACTCCCCAGCCAGTCATGCCATCATAGAAGGCTATCAGACTGGTCAGGCATGATTTCCCCTTGGTGAATCCATGTTGACCACTCCCAATAACTTTCTTTTTCTCCACATGCTTAGAGATGACATCCAGGATAAGCTGTTTCAGATAAACCTTTCCAGCCTGTAGTTTCCTGGGTCCTCATTCTTGCCCTTTTTGAAGACTGGAGTGACATTGTCTTTCCTCCAGTCCTCAGGCACCTCACCTGTTCTCCATGACCTTTCAAAGATGATGGAGAGTGGCTTTGCAATAACATCTGCCAGCTCCCTCAGCACTCGTGGGTGCATCCCATCAGGGCCTGTGGATACAAGAGTCGAGTTTGCCTAAATGATCTCTAACCTGATCATCCTTGACCAAGGGAAAGTCTTCCTTTCTCCATACTCTCTCTCTTACCTCTAGGGTCTGGGACTCCTGAAGGCCAGCCTTAGCAGTAAAGACTGAAACAAAGAAGGTGTTCTTTATAATGTTTACAACACTAAACACACAGACAGGAGCTGAAAATCTTGCATAATGTAAGAAAGTTAATCTATTAATTTCATTATTACAATCTAGAACTGAAGTGCCAAGATCTTGTAGTCAAAATATTATGCAAGAAGGATGAAAACTAAAAAAA